>OZ023331.1:44479764-44557264 GCA_964007535.1 Brachyptera risi | reverse complement strand
GATATTGATTGCTCTTGAAATTGAAAATCAAATTAAGTGCAGGACTTACTAACGTAAGGGTAGCTCTAACTGGCACTTTGAAGATGTTATCACCATGGTTACCCATGCATGCTATTTTTCTTATTGAAACATTCAGATAAAGGCTAACTGCATGTATTTGGTTATACTGAGCATTGGTACACTAATTATTGTAGTTTAAAAATTACAATTTGCTCATCAATTTATATATCTAAAATCCTGACAAAATGACAAAGTGAAGGTATAATTGAAATTTTTTATGTTCGTTGTAATACAAAAGCGTTTTCATTGGCTTTAGAATGTATTCACTGGAAAATTCAATTTCTTGCGTCTATATCACTGACTGGAGAAATTTTAATATTCCTTCAACATTAAAGGAATGCGATCTGTCATGCGACAGGAAGAAGAGACGTTATACAAGATTTTAATGATAGCTACGATAGTCGGAATTATCGTATTGTAGAAATTAAATCCATGATCGTATCGCTTGAAAAAATATTGATCGTAATCGATCTATCGATTATCGATGTATATCGAGAAATATAGATATGTCGACATGTATAGAAAGATATCGATATGTCGATATATATTTTAAAATATCGTAATCTCGATATATATCGAAAGATATTGAAATGTCGATATGTATAGCAAAATATCGATATGTCGACATGTCGATATATATCGAAAAATATCGAAATATCGATATATATCGAAAGATATTGAAATGTCGATATGCATAGCAAAATATCGATATGTCGACATGTCGATATATATCGAAAAATATCGAAACGTCGATATGTATCGAAAGATATCGAAATGTCGATATGTATAGCAAAATATCGAAATTTCGATATATATATCGGAAAATATTGTACTGTCGATACATATGGAAGAATATCAAAATATCGATATATATCGATATATCGGTAATACTGAAAAAATCGACTTACAAATGCAGCAGACCGCCAGCATCCTAATGGACTCGTCGGGAGGCTGGCACTCTGGGAAGAACGGCTTGAGGACGTAGAGGCTGAAGGTGAGCGCGACTATGGCCTGCGAGCAAGGGCGCACGATCATACACTCGATCCACAGCCGCATGAACGCCATGAACGGGCCGAACGTCTCCATGATGTACGCGTAGTCGGCGCCGCTCTTCGAGATCATGCAGCCCAGCTCGGCGTAGCAGTAGGCGCCCACCTGAGGGCAAACAAACCGGACGTTGAGGAGGGTGCCGATGTCAGGGTAATTGAAACCGGATATGGAATAGGAATCCGATGTGAGGGCGAGAAATCGGATATGGAATAAGAATCCGATATAAGAGCAAGAAACCGGATATGGAATAGGAATCCGATGTGAGGGCGAGAAACCGGATATGGAATAAGAATCCGATATAAGAGCAAGAAACCGGATATGGAATAGAAATGCCGATATCAGGGCAAGAAACCGGATATGGGATAGAAATGCCGATATCAAGGCAAGAAACCGGATATGGCATAGAAATGCCAATATAGGGCAAGAAACCGGACATGGAATAGGAATGCCGATGTGAGGACAAGAAACCGGATATAGAATAAGAATCCGATATAAGGGCAAGAAACCGGACATGGAATAGGAATGCCGATAGGAACCGGAAATATACATATGTATATATATATATATATATATATATATATATATATATATATATATATATATATATATATATTTATATATGTGTGTGTGTGTGTGTGTGTGTGATATCGTACAAGTGGTTTCAGATCTATTCATATGTTTCTCTCAATATCTTTTGAAAGATATCTAAAAAGGAAAACAAAACTATATGGTGAAATATAGCTTATTGGTTTACAATTGTGTTAGACGCTCCTTGGAAGCTACATACTAATGTTAAATGTCCACTTTTTCGGTACCAGCAGTTTCTCACAAAGTATGAAAGCTACATGCACAGAATTTTCACTGTGGGAACATAAAATCTTGCACTGAAAAATTGAGAAAAAAATTGCTGGCATTTTCATTTCTTTTAAAATATGTCGAAAAATACCACATTTATAGGTATAAACAATTTTTACTTTCGATGTTATTTCACATGAAAAAAAATCATCATTATTAAAGTGCGTCGATAAAGCCCAATATAGAGACAAAAATACAAAAATAATCTTCACACAAGTATAGTTAATAGTTATATTCACATGTGGTGAAAATTTGGAATGATTATCTTCATTAGTTTCAGAGATTCACATATCGGGAATCGAAAAAATGATATTTTGAAATGACTATATTTTAGTTATATTTATATTTATATTTGATTTTAATTAATATATTAATAATATATCATTTTTTTTATATCTATATTTATGGTTATAGTTATATTTTATTTTTCAAAAAACTATATTTATATTTATATTCATAACTATATATTTTATATTTTTAAATAACATCTGAAAATATTAGCACAAAAGTTGATCGCACTGAAATATGAGAAGTGGGATTACAAAGTGCTAAATGTGGAAAATAATTTGATTAGAACAACTTCGAACAATTATTGCAGAATATTTTTGATAAAACATTACACTATAAGTCTGGGGAAAAAATCCAAAATTCTGTAAAATAGTTTCCAATTTATCCTTGAAGGTTTTCCCGCATTTTTGTTTTTGACATACTTTCAAAAATACAAAATTCTGAAAAACAGCTTCCAATTTACCCTGAAAGGTTTTTCCACGTTTTTTTTTTGACATACTTTCAAAAATTCAAAATTCTGAGAAAAACAGCTTCCAATTTACCCTTGAAGGTTTTCCCACGTTTTTGTTTTTGAAATACTTTCAAAAAATCCAAAATTCTGAAAAACAGCTTCCAATGTACCCTTAAAGCTTTTCCCGCGTTTTTATTTTTGGCATACTTTCAAAAAATCAAACATTCTGAAAAACAGCTTCCAATGTACCCTTAAAGCTTTTCCCACGTTTTTGTTTTGGACATACTTTCAAAAAATCCAACATTCTGAAAAATAACTTCCAATGTACCCTTAAAGGTTTTCCCGCGTTTTTGTGTCTGGCACACTTGCAGCTCAAAAGTTAAAATGCAATAACCCTACATACAATAAGTTACAACCAGGAAATTCAACGAAGATCATCGACACTAGATTAGATATCGTGACCTAGCCCCAATGTCCTTGCATCTCTCATTAGGTCATTCAGTTCCCAGTGCATTTTTTGTAGATAATAAAATCTATTAGGAATAAATTTATGGCATGTTCTTATCAAGACGTTCACACTACCTTTTTTAAAAACCGTCTACGGAAGAAGAAAGTCGTCTATACCAACTTAATAATTGCAAAAACTTTGGTGTTTACGTAATTGACGACTCAACTATGGCAACTACATTTCTGTGTTATTCAACATTTATCAAGAAAGATTTTGGCTCAATACTAAATATCATGGAATGGTACCTAAGGCCCGGTATTACCAACGTGGGAGTAGCTCCAACTGGCAGATAGAATTTGTTATCACCATGGTTACCTGGAATATTTGTTTTCACCAAATGTCAGATAACTGCTAACTGGACTTAGTAATACCGGGTCTAAGTCATTCAATCTTTGCAACAATTTCTCATATATCCAGACATTTTTGACCATTTATAAAATGAATTTATTTGGCCATTAATAAAAATCAATATCACAACTCCAAACAACAGGTAGCCACGGCTGGCTTGAGCCTTCAACCACCTGTACATGTATCCACCTATCCTATCCATTCATCAATAAATGGACAAGGTAACGAATTGCATGGTTTACTGGTGTCAGGGAAGCCAGATTAGAAACTAATAAAAGTCACGGAGAAGTCAGATGAATATCATTCAAATATTCATATTCTCTTTATTCATATATATATATATATATATATATATATATATATATATATATATATATATATATATATATATATATATATATATATATATATAAAAATGAAAAAAAAATATATATATATATATATATATATATATATATATATATATATATATATGTTTCTCGTAGGCTTTCATGGAGTGGAAATATGTTATAATGATTTGCGGAATCCATGTTAATATATGTTTCATCTATATATATATATATATATATATATATATATATATATATATATATATATATATATATATTTATATATATATATATATATATATATATATATATATATATATATATATATATAAATATATATATATATATATATATATATATATATATATATATATATAATATATATATATATATTATATTACATATATATATAACATATATTAACATGGATTCCGCAAATCATCATAACATATATATATATATATATATATATATATATATATATATATATATATATACATATATATATATATATATATATATATATATATATATATATATATATATATATATATACATATATATATATATATATATATATATATATATATATATATATATATATATATATATATATATATATATATATATATATAAATATATATATATATATATATATATATATATATATATATATATATATATATATATATATATATATATATATACATATATATATATATATATATATATATATATATATATATATATATATATATTATATATATATATATATATATATATATATTCATTGGTTAATTATCAGTATTTAGTATTATTAAACCTTCCAATAGCTATCTTCAAAAATCTGAAATTTTACTTAATCGATTCCCAGTGCTCATTGGTTAATCGTTCACCTGCTTATTATTCTGACTTTCTCATCAATCAGCTTATTACGTACACTCTCACAATTCTAACGTGAATAACGAGTAGTCATTTGTGAGTGCTTTTAGAAAAATATCGAGACATAATTAAAAATAGTAAGACGAAGTTTCGTTAATTCTTGTTTACCAGTGATTATATGATTATGTATATGATAGATTATTCTTATAAAGAAACGAGGCATGGAAAACAATTAAACAAAGTGGGTGACAGAACATAGAACTTCAACATCTTCAATTTTAGTGTTATATCTTATATGTTTGCCATACTGGGGTGGTGTGCAAATTCGCATCAAGAGGGAAATTAATTAGAATGATATGAAACGAAGTTAATGAGACAGACCAGGAAGAGGGAGGAAAAGAGGGAGGAGAAATAATTAAGGTGAAAAGAAGGAAGCTAATCAGACATTACATTCGAATGTTCTCTGCCAAGTTTTGTCCATCAAGTGAGTGATTATAGGAGTTTGAAACCAGAAATTTTGTTCAAAACTACTGACAGTTGGATGAATCGATCTGACATTTTACCAATTGAATGAAAGGATTTCATCTTTCATCAAGATTCTCAAAATTCGAAGAGTTCAACCAATCAGAAAGACCTTTTTAATTCAATTCACACAATCTAAAAATTACTTATAAAATATTTACCGGTAATTCACACTTCATTTCGTAAAACGATCGAGTATCAAGCTCCGATGTTAATAGAATAAATGACGAGAATTAAAATACATTTCCATATTTTCTTTGATCATCTTTTCTTAAATATCTATATATATATACATATATAGCCCCATAATATATATATATATATATATATATATATATATATATATATATATATATATATATATATATATATATATATATATATATATATATATATGTATATATATATATATTTATATATATATATATATATATATATATATATATATATATATATATATATATATATATATATATATATATATACATATATATATATATACATATATTTATATATATATATATATATATATATATATATATACATATATATATATATATTATATGATATTCTTAAATATATATATCGGGTCTAGGGGAGCAAAATATCTTGAAACGGCCCTACCCATTGGTCATTGTTATTTGGAACCCCAATTGGTTGTTATGCAAACAATAATCACCATCAACCGTCGTTTAAGAGACCGGGGTCCAATTCCCGCCATGGTCGACCGTCCTGACAGGGGTTTCTCGTGGTTTCCCTCTGTCGTTCATAGGTCAATACTGGGATGACTCCTTAATTAACAACAGGCCACGACCGACTCCTTCCCACAATCCCAAAACACCTAATAAAATAACCTTTCATCTCATCATTTTGTAAATCATTCACCGACGCCAATAGATCGTAGTCATCAGTACAGTGCATCGTTAAACACAATATAAATAAATTTTAAAAAATTATCATCAACCCGCCGCCGTCGGTAGCTCAGTCAGCTGAGGCACCGCTTCATAAACTGAAGTCACCGTAGGGCGTGGGTTCGAGTCCCGCATAAGGCATGGATTTCTGTAATCGGCCTTTCACTTATCATCTCTCCATAGTTTCATAATCACCTGCTCATTCGTACCCCCGTATAATCTAGCTGTTGGTGGGGTCGTTAAGCAAACTACGTGAAAATTTTACTACGTGAAAATGAAGTTGGCCCCACATGACCGTGTGCATTCATCTTTTTCAAATTTTATTTCATTTCTTTTTTTTTATAATGATATTTATATGTTTTTTGTCTTGTTTTTTCTCATTGTATTACTCCATCATGTTATTTTATTCCAATTTTCTATTCCTTAAATGTTATATTTTATTATTTTATTATGTTATATTTTCCAGTATGTTAATTTAGTTATCTTAGTTTAGGCTGGTGGTAAGGCACATGTTGTTACGGGGCTTGCTCTATTCTTACCACCAGCGATACACAACATTTAAAATGCATATGTATTATAATGTATTGTGTATCAAATAAATAATAATAATAATAATATTAATAATAATCATCATCAACCTTCAACTTACCATAGAGAATATTCCCGAGACGGTCCACACTATCAGTGAAACGTTGACAGAACCGGTATGCTGCAGTACGCCGGTAGGCGACACAAATATACCGGAACCGATTATGCTACCGACAATCACAGTGATACCGTTCAGTAGACTCATTTTCGCTTTCAGACATATCGCGTCGTCTTGGGGTGCTGCCACAACGGTGGTAGTACCTTCGTCAGTACCGTTAGTACCATTCTTGTTACCGTTAGGATTTTCTTTTAACGGTAATTCCCCGTATTTCTTGTTATCGCGTAACGACATTTTTCTGTTGATTGTTGTGAAATCAATTCAAAAATGTATTTCACGTCCTTTTATAGACCTAATATTTATGTTATTATTTTCAATGGTTAAAATATATTCATTACAGAATGTATTTCGAGCTCCACTGAGAATAAAATATTAAAAATAACATAAAATCCAACACTTTTGTATTCAAGAAATGCCGGAGAAAATCAAAACACGCTTTTGTTAAAATGCTATATGATGTTATTGTTATTATCCTGAGTTTTCACTAAAAAAAAAAACCTTTAAAAAATAATAATCTCGACTCTATTCACAACCACAAAAATATTCCTCACAGAATAATGTTCGATAATAATAATAATAATAATAATAAATATTAGATCGGATTTCGGAAAGGACTATAAACAATAACACGACCACAGTCCCCAACGAATTCTCGTCGACTGAATCCCGCGAAATTTCCTCTCCCCTTCTTTGGATCGCCTCTATTATCGCTTCCCTCCGCCGACCGGGTGGGTGCTCTATTCTTCCAGCTCTTGGCAGACCCTGATTCACAACAATGCCGTGGTCCTAACCTAACCTGATCGTCTTTGTACTACACTTTTCTTTCTAATGTGAGTGTGTGAGTGTGCTATTTACCCCCTCCCCCATCCTACACCCCCCCCCCCCTCTACCCCCCTCTCCAGGCTTTACGGTAGGGCACCGCGGATTGGTCATTCAGTAGTACTGTACACATAGCACAGATGGTGTCTCAAATCTATGGAGCTATAGTACAACATATTTAGCGGTTCACAAATGCAGGTCAACAGTAGTACTTTCGATTTGATTTACGATTATATCGATCTATTTTCCAAATGATATTTTGATGAATGAGTGTCGAATAGTTATTAAAAAAATACACATAGAAGAGGTGTTATATTATAATATCATAATTATCTTCAAAATATAAAGTTTTTATTATTATTCATTGCGGAATCTTGAATTATTTGATTCTTCATATTTTGTATGAATGTCGAATAGTTATGAAAAAATATTCAAAAATATACACAGAAAAGGGGGTGTCACATATTATAATATTATAATTATCTAATTATTTCTACAAAATAATTATTTCTAAATTATAATTATTTCTACAAAATATACAGTTTTCTCTATTCTTCAATAATTTATATTGGGTTTCACGACGCAATGTACTGATGACTACGATATATTGGCGTCGGTGAATGTTGAGATGGAAGTTTGTTTCATTACCGAAGGTGATTTTGGGTAGTTAAAAGGAGTCGGTCGTGGCCTGTTCTTGAGGAGCCGTCTCAGTATTGACCTCAACTGCAAAAAGAAACCAAGGAAATCCCCTATCAGGATGTACGACCATGGCGGGAATCGAACTCCGGTCTCCTGAATGACGGTTCAGTGTGGTATAGCTACTCACCACTTATCTATTTTTTTTTTCATGCTATTTAGTAATGAATAATTATGAAAATATTTCAAAATATCGAACAGTAATATTATATAATTATGATTAATGAATTTAAAAAAATAACGCGATATATTAAAAATATCGAGTGAACTGTTGACGCTATAAATCTGCTACTTATCGCAAATGATGGATTACTTATTCTCAAAAATGTACTCATAAGTATATAAATATCGTTATGTAATACTTTATATGATAATAGTTTTACTATATTATAGTTATATACTCATAGTTAAACAGGAAATCATTATTAGTTTGCACACTTAACTCTTATTCACTTATTATTGCCCTTTTATTAGCTCACCAAATTATGTTGTTTTTTTCTCAACAACCTTAAATTTTTCAACATACAGAATAACCTAGACCTAATGAGCGATACTGTAAATAGTTGTAATTTCTCATTGTATCTAAGCTTCATAAATAAATAAAATAAATAAATATATGAATATCTGTGCTAGGCTTACAACAATAATTGAATAGGCCCCTGGAAAAAGGGTGTGTAGACCATTATTTTCAGATCCCGAGATTTTGGTTGAAATAGGTTGTATATCCATTTCTCTGTTATGTAGTGAACTCTGGTATCGAATTTCGTAATTATTACATGTGAATGAATAAATCTTCGTGATCAATCCAAGGAGGTTAGATACTAACCTCCTTATCTAACCTCCTTGGATCAATCTTACGTGGAAAAAGGTTGTTCATCCGATCAAGATGGCCTTGCAAAATGTTCCTCACAATAATCGGAATGGTCTTTACACCCTTTTTCCAGGGGCCTATTCAATTCTCGATTTTGTTCGTTTTTTCTGTAAAGATAATAATGGTCACCGTTCTACTTCACATCGGATGGTGAATCCTTATACCAATTGTTCGGCGACAATTTGTTGAAAATATCGATTCATATCGATATCCTCCCATCAAAATCAGTCTCATATTTTATTCACACGTCGATAGAACACTATTGTATTGTGTTATTGAAGTATCGCAATTCAGCTGTCAGTCGATGTCGGGTATAAAGTGTAACACTCGAGAAATGTTTGTATTCTTATGTCCACGAATCCACGAAAGAAGAAGATAAGAGGAAAGAAAGTAGAAAATAAAGTAGAGAGGAAGATAGTTATCTATACCAACTTGAGAAATAATTGCATATGTAATGCCAATTCCCATGGATGAATAAAAATATCAATATCAAACACAAATATCACCGTGATTATTTGTTATGGCTGTGGTATTTCGTAGAATGTAATATGATTATTAATTATTATTAATTATTCACTAAATTCATTCTATTCATTATTCATTATTCGATATCACCGTGTTTATTTGAGATTGCTGTGGTATTTTGTAGAATGTTGTGATTATTCATTATCATTCATTATTCATTAAATTCATTTTATTCATTATTCGATATCAGCGATGTTTATTTGAGATGGCTGTGGTATTTTGTAGAATGTTGTGATTATTCATTATATTCATTTTATTCATCACTTAGGACGAGGATTGGGATGACAAACGCAACTGCTTCTTTCAAATTCGTTGAATTCTTGAATTTGAATATGTTTATTACCGAAATTACTTGAATTACAATTTGGTAGAACATCTTTTTGTTATGAATACAATTAAGGGTAGACTATACTACAATTCGTAGTACTGATTTACTCGATTTTAATCAATCAATAGTTTTCTCATAAAATAATGAATTTTATTTTCAAAATTATCAAATATCATAAATTATAAAATTATGAAGTTATAACATATTAATAATTTTATGAATAGGCCTATCTTTGGATTTTGAATTGGAACAGTTCAGTTCTTACAAACAATATGGAATTAAACCCAGTGGTTTTTGAATACAAAGACTGATCGAATTTCTTTTCACAACAGGACAATTCTGATTTGCAAGATGACAAATAGCATACGTGGTGATACATATCGGTAAACGCTTAGTGAACAAATTGACGACAAGATTGCATAACTAGCTAGGGAAATTATTCTTTAAAAGTCACAATATATTGATGAATTAGATCTTTTGGCTTCGGTGAATGATCAAAGGAAGTGAATATATATATATATATATATATATATATATATATATATATATATATATATATATATATATATATATATAACGAATATAATGAAGACCAGTGATTTAAGATCAGAGCTAAAAAAAAAAATAATGAATAATTTTATTAAATAAGCTATGTTTGTTTGTTTTCCTTTAATTTCATAAGAGTAATCATCATTACCAGGTGCCTGTTTTAAGAACAATCTGTAATGAGTAAATTAAATACGAACACGAAATCTGTTTCCGAATGAAATAAAGAGATGACGGGAAGGTGAGATGAGAAGTCATCTCATTATGTGTTCTGGAGAGTGGGAAAGAAATTGTCGTGGTCTGCTGTAGTCTTCTCTACGGTGCGTCGTTAATCTCTACATAGATAAATAAAAATTGATGACATTATACTATAGGCTTCTGTCAAGTGACGTCACTCATTGTTGAAATTGACAGACAACAATGCCCACCAGTTGGAATTGACCAATCAGAATGTTTGGTAGTCCACCAGTTCGCTGTGTTGCTATACGGTAACGATTGTTTGTCATTTGTTAAGCCTATTATTGAAAAATATTTTCGTATGACGTACGAAAATAACATACGTAACCAAGGGTGATAAAAAATTAATCCGCTGCTATCTTTTAATCCACTAACCATCAGTTAGTGAAACCAAGCATCATACGAAGGTATTTCTATGTGGGTATACGATCATCCAAACCACGCAAAAGACCCTTGAAGTTTCACCTCTGCTTTAGGTTAGGGTCTGGAGACGAGAATCAATACGAAACCCACTCTCTTCCCTCTTCACCCCGGTGCGTTACTCTCGCTGCTCCTGTGCGATACGCAGCATCCCTCTGGATCAACTTCATCCCCTCACCCCCGCGCCCACGCGGAAACCACGCTCGCTCGCCACGCCGGCCAATCAATTATTAATTGTAGGGTTTAGCTTATTTATGGTAGAGAATGTGAATTTTTTAAAGGTGAAATCGATATTTGGTCTCAGTAAGGAGATTTTCTTTGAATTATTGACGTCTCACGGCATTTCAAAATTATTATCACCATAGAAATCTTGATTTATACAATAATATTGTTTACCAATTGAAGCAAATGATGAAATGAATTAATACTGTTTTGAAGCGGCATCTCTGGGTAGTGGTTGTTTTAGAACATCGAGGCGATGTTGTCACCAATATTAATGATTTGAAATTAAAATAGCTCACTTATACCACTGCGCTGTCTGTGATCATAATTTTTCGCCGCAGATAAAAGGATGTCAGTTTCCAAAAGCCCGGAACAGATTATAAGTATAAGCCTTTTTGGTGATATATCTAGACGTTATACCAGCGTCCAAACTAAACGATACTAAACTAATCTAATCTGACCTGAACTAAACACACGAACGTTGAACAGGGATGGCATTTAGTAAAATTAGGACTATAATAGTACACATATATATTTCTTTCATGATTCAACTAGTCGGATTTTGATTTTTAAACGACGTAATGAACCAACATTTGAAAAACTACGATATCCAATTCACTTTCAATCTGAATGCTGATTGAACAATAATAATACCATTAATAATAACAGTACTAATTAAACATAAACATTCGAGAAATGTAGAATGCTGTAGCTCGATAGGCCTATTTAGGTATTATATTTGAGTTTTCAAATTTATATTAATTTGCAAATCTCAAATATTCTGAATTGCAATAATAATATAATTAGTCATACTAGTATGGTATATAACAGAGACGAGTGGTCGAGTGGTAACACACTGAACCATCATTCAGAAGACCGGGGTTCGATTCCCGCCGTGGTCGACCAGCCTGACAGTGGTTTTTCGTGGTTTCCCTCTGTTGTTCAGGTTAATACTGGGATGGTTCCTTAACAGCAGGCCACGACCGACTCCTTCCCACTATCCAAGAACACCTGATAAAATGACCTCTCATCTCATCATCCCATCATCTCATTCATCATTCATCGACACCAATAGATCGTAGTCATCAGTACAGTGCTTTGTAAATCCAATAAGAATTTAAAAAAGTAGGCTTACAGTATACGTAGCATGCCCTCAGTATAGCTCGGGCCAGCTGAGACACTGCTTTGGATACTGGAGTCACCGTTGGGTGTGGGTTCGAGTCCCGCATAGGGCATGGGTTTTTGTAAACGTCATTCCTTTCACTTATCATCACTTCATAGTTTCAGAATCACCTGCTCGTTCGCACTCCCATATAACCTAGCTGTTGGTGGGGTTGTTAAGCCAGCAATAGTATAAGTACCGATAGGGCCTACTGTTATAATTCATTCGTGGAGTACCGTCTATAAGATTATACCAATATTTAATAACGTAAATACCTTTTGGCCATAGTGTTCCCAGCAGATGTTCTTTCTTTCACTTAAAAATGTATATAATTATATCTACAATTAAACATCATATATATATAAAACTTGTCTTTGAATATTGGTATTTTTCATTAACGGTTTCACTTTCTTCTAAAAGTTTAGAACATTCAGGAACGAAATCCCATCATTTCAAATATTTCGAAAACTGGATTAAATGGAACGTAAATGGAATTTCGAACGTTTCTGAAGTGTTTTGACTGGAGCGTATAAGCGTATCAATAAGTTCTTTGCGCTGTAGTATCTTCACGATTGAAAAATGTTTGCACTGGAATCTGTTTGGAACGTTATTTGAAATTTTCTGCGAATGTCTCATCCGTGATGGAAAAGTTTTGTATTACTTTATTTGAACGCTAATACAATAGAAACTAACTGTAATTAAATCATTGTTTTCATCATCACTAGATATTTTCATTGCAGTCATGATTATTAATCAATATGAAACATTCAAGCTACTGTCAAATGGTGTTTTTGCGATCAACAAAGTTAAAGACATAACATCCTCTCATGCGCTAGAACAAATAAAAGCATTTATTACTAATAACGTGAACTCAAAATATCGACCGCAACCTTTGAAACTTGGCCATGGTGGAACTTTAGATCATACAGCTACAGGTGTTTTAGGTGAAATTAATCTTTTTACTTTGTCAGACATAACCTTAAAATATAACTAGAAGTTGTAATATCTTACATTTCCTCGAGTCACTGCAACATTCGGACTTCTTTTTGTTTCAGTTGTTGGAATTGGATTAGGATGTAAAATTCTTCCAAAACTACTCCATGGCAACAAATCGTATCAAGTTACCGGGCAGCTCGGTGTTGCTACTGACACTTACAACGAGACAGGCGCTATTGTCAGGGAATCCAAATATGGTGGGTGGCCCTATTCTCTTTTCGAATCTGTGTGGCAGTTGACACAGCTAGCAGCATTAGCTTGCTTGGTGAGAGATGTTCTAATTTTTTTGGAATGACTTGCAGATCACATCAACGAATTGATGATGAACCAAGTGCTGACGATATTTAAAGGCAAAATCATGCAGACACCGCCAAAGTATTCTGCGTTGAAATTGAATGGTGAACGTATAGCTGACCTGACTCGGTAAGGAAATGATTTCATTATATTTTACCTCAGCTTAATCTATTGTTAACCCTCGTACCAAAATACAAATCTAGACCCGAAACCTGATGGAAAAAACACTTTTTGGTGATAGATCTATATTATCAGTGATGTAGAATGCCCGAGCATATTACAAAAACGAAAATTCAATGCAATTTCCAAGTCATTGCAAGTGATATAATTTATTATGTTCAAGCTTTGATAATGCATTGATTGTTTAACCTGAAATATGAGCATCATAGGCCTACTTATAGAATTAAGATACAAATGGAAAAGAGAAATTGTGGTTGAAAATTCAGTAAAACTAATCAAGGTAAGGTGCTATAGCCTATGTGCTATACAAGTATTTCATTCTCTATCCGTACAATTGATAATTTACAAAACTGCATCTTATCGAGTTTTTTCATTTAAAATTTAATTTGCCTTCAAGAACGAGCATTTCCAGTTTCCTCGTTACTTGGTTTTTCAAAGATCAACTTCATCATCGGATTCATCACTAGATACACTGATTCCTATTACGGAAAGTCTTTCTTCATTTTCTTCATGAATTCTTCATCTCAACAACACAAGCCTCTAAGTCCACTAGACTAGAATTTCCGGGAGCCATCTAAACTTTATAATAGTGGTGGAAAACACTTTCAATTTGAACTGTTCATCATTATTTGCATGTTTGTCTATTAGAAGAAAATGGTCCAAAAAACTAGGAGCATAATCTTTCGGAGAATATTCTCTTGAGCGTATTTTCGGATTGCATCACTATACATTCTGTTCACACACGGTCAATACCCAAAACACACAATAAAGACCCTACCATATTATTGTAGCTTATTTTAAGGTTGAATTAACATGTCAGCAATTTAATGTGAGAGTACTGTAGTCTTATGAATTGAGAACTAAGCTATTACTTAATAAATTAAATAGATGCAGACATCCTTGGAATTATCATTAAACCATGCACATGAATAAATGTATTGTTTTTTTCCAGAGCCGGTATCGATGTAGTCATGAAACCTCGGCCAGTAATGTGCCATTCGATTCGCTGTACTCATTTCTCGCCACCTACATTCAAGCTCACCATTTCTTGCGGAGGCGGATTTTACGTGCGCAGTCTAATCCACGACATTGGAATTGGTATGCCATCCTCATAATATTAATTATAACAATAAGTCGATCAATTCGGAAATCTTTCGGTCTCAATCTTATGCCTCAGCACCAAAGACTATAAAATTATAATTATAAAATTTAGAAAAAAAAGAAGAGAATAATTATTTGGATTTTAGGTGAGCCCTCGCTGGCAAGTACAAGCCAGTATGGTTCTTCGTGAGCCAGTCCTTCAATTATCAACTAATACTTCCCACGTTTCCTCGACTATTTTCATTCTGTAATTCATTCATAATGGCATCTGATGGCATTGGAGTTGTGATAGGCCAACGTAAAAATATCAAACTATCAGTTCAGCTGAAAAACGTATTTTACATATGTCTAATTGAATCACAAGGTTTCTTTCTTTCAGTCAGGCCTATTGTATAAATAATTGTATATATAGGCCTATATGTTATAAAATTTGAGTGATATTCCGCCTTATCGATTACGCATGAAATATGATGCGGTAATCAATGAACTTTGATTTGCACAACAATGCAGAACTAGGGCTTACATTAGGTAAGCTGGTGCATTAGGCTAATGCTCTCCTGAAAGAATGGCCAAACATTGGATAACTCAATAACATTGATAGTTATTCCTGTCCTTGGTGCCTCAGATGGTCAGAACTCCCATGTTTCTGTACCTTACTATCAATTAACTCCATACGATATTGGTACCGAATTACGTACGAAACTCATTATTTGCTTATTAAAAAAACCCCATTAACAGTCAAGTTGATGGTGATTATTGTTTGCTTAACGTCCCCACCAACAGCTAGGTTATTCGGGGGTACAAATGAGCAGGTGATTATTAAACTATTAATTATTGATTATTGAAGTGATGATTAGTGAAATGATATTTACAAAAACTCGTGCCTTAAATGCGGGACTCGAACCCACGCCCAACGGTGACTTTAGTTTCTGAAGTGGTGCCTCAGCTGACCGAGCTAAAGAGGGCGGCACAGTCAAGTTATTTGGGGTATAAATGAGTGGGTGATTATTCTTTGAGATCTTTGAAAGACTTTGTGGGACTCGAACCCGCAATCGACTTGATTTCAGTGTACCTGCAAGTCAGGCAGTTTTTATCTGACCCGAGACTATTTTGAATTATTGCTGCTTAGAATATTGTTATGGAATATGGAATCAAGACTCTTGTTTTTGGTATCAACTGGGTAATAAGCCTCGTTCTTTTTCCTTGCCGTTCTCAATCACCAAAATGTTACGCAACATAATTTATGAGAAACATATTAGTGATCCATGGTTTTCAGCTCTCGACAGCTGTGCACACGTTACGGAATTGCACCGCAATCAGCATGGACCATTCACCGATCGAGACGCAATCAACGTGAGCAAAATGTCGCTAGAGACTTTATTAGGTGCTATTAAGCAAACTAGCGAGATCCACAATAGTTTTGTTACTGTTAAATTGACAAAGAAACGAAAAGATGTTTGGGATGATAGATAGCAAAATGTGTTCACAGTTTTCTGATTTCAAATTTTCAATACACTATTGCTATTCATCAGTAAGTAAATATACTTCTTAGTAGTTGTATCCACCAATGAAGGCCTACCAACAAAACAAACACAAATATTACCATCATATAGGCCTCGGTATAGTTGTGGTATTTTCAGGAAATCATCATTTTTCAGGGTGAGATTTATAAGAACTACAACTGTATCTTTCAAAAACATTAAATCCTCAAAGTTGCAGCGAGACTGATCAGATTATATTGTAGTAATAAAAAACTTTTTTTCAGTTGGTAGACAATTTTCTTTTTTAGTGGATACAAGTATTCTAAGAAATGGACAGGTCATTTTTTGGCGTGAATTCAATAAAAGTTGGAAATTGAGATTTTTTTGGTGTATATTTATTTTCATTCTACCAATACTTCCAACTTTACTGTAGTGTGGCTAATACTACGTAGTACAAAACAAATGTTAGAATGTATTTATTGTTGAAGTCAGTACATAAAGCACTAACCATAATATATAAACAAAAATATCGAATCATAAATTACACCTTAAATTAACTTTCCATCCATCCATTTTATATTTCATACAGACTTCCCTGTCATTTTCTAAAACTCACACTCGAGTGCCCTTAACAATCCCCTTTTAGTGTTGCGATCAATTCTCCCGAAGCTTTAGTTTCCTTGATGATGTCTAATCCACCAATTAAGTCGCCTTTTACGTAAACTTGAGGATATGTTGGCCAGTCGGAGAATGTCTTCAAACCTTGACGCACTTCTTCGTCACTGAGAATATCGAACGTCTCAAACTCGACCCTGTAATAATCAAGTCCCGTTAGAAAGCCACAGTAGGCTAAATAGTAGTAATACAGTTTACAATGTAGCCAAGTTTCATACAGAGTATCTTGTAACTACTGTAATAAATTGGTGAAGTGACGGTAAAGTGACGATAAGTAGACTTGTATTCACACGAGATGAAGGCACAAACCATCGTTGCTGGGAGACAGTTTATCGAAACATTATCTCTCGTGCACAACTTATCTATAGTTATGAACACTTTAACCATAAAACTAAATCTTGAACTCTTGGTTTTGAGATTGAATAGTTTGGGCAATTTTTATTTCAGAAGTAGGCCTACTGAGGCACAGATTAATAAAGCAAGTGAAATCAAATTTTTCAGATTACAAAAAATATTTTTCACACTCAAGTTTAGTACAACAACGAAATATTATTTGGAACGTAGTGAGAATGTAATTTACAATTATGTAGTAATAGTGTAGGCCTACTTGTGCTAGTGAATTAATATTTACGATTGACAAATGAACTTGGTTGAAACTTTATCTGGTAACTGGTAACGGTACTGGTCTTTTGTAATTACTAATTAATTAGGTATCAGACCAGAGAGATAAAAAAGGGAAATATAGACCCACAGATATAGGCCTAATGTAGAAACATTGATACATTATCATGAATTTGGTAAAAATCCCAATAAAAATAATACAGTAGGGCCTACAATATATCACATGATAATTAATGAGTAGCGCAGGCCTACCCAACAATGTGATCACAGTTAATAGCTAAGCAAAAAAATAGTTACTTATTAATTACCGGTAAAGTAAAGAATAATATTAGACATGCCTCTGTACCAGTATCTGAATGCTTACCCAGTCTCGGTCAAGATCTCCATGAGTTGGCGGCTGAATCCGCAACGAGGTGTACTACGGTCACCCTTCATGAACACCATGCAGGGGCTTTTGTTTACTAGTGCCTTTAATCTATGGTACAAAGAAAACAAATTATTATCCAAGACTTCATCAATAGGCAAGAATAAACCGAAAGTAACAAAAGTGGACCACTTCCAAAAGTAAAGTCCAGACTTTACCTCTCTTCTAAGCTCTGTTTCTTTGGAAATAGTTCTCCTAATTCACCGCTATCATTCATTTCTTTGACAATGTCAAGTCCTCCAATGAATTCTCCATTTATGTAAAGCTGTGTGATAGAGAAAATACAATTAGATTACTTAATCAGCTACAAACTACCAATCAACTCCGCAACAAATCTAGCAATGGTAGACTACAACCGTAGGCGTACCAGTAATTCACATTGTTAATATACGCCCTAATCTGCGTTGAAGAAGATACCGTACAAGCTTGATGAGTTAATTGAGATTGCATTTAACCCGATAAGAAATCAAGAAGTAAACCTGAGAATCAATAACTCTAGGAATCATTTTAAAAATCATATTTGGAATAATGTAATCAACGATTTGGTGTTTTTAAATTAACAGATCCCTGTGTAGGTTTAATTAAAAATATCAGCTTCAAGGCATATTTATGTAAACACTCTCAGTACCTGAGGATATGTTGGCCAGTCTGAAAATGTCTTCAAACCCTGCCTGATGTCTTCATTGCTTAAAATATTGAAAGTCTTATAGTCTGCTTTGTGACTATCTAGAATAGCTATAATTGACTTGCTAAATCCACACTGAGGTTCAGAAGCCGTGCCTTTCATGAATAGCATAACTGGAGCTTTATTTATCAGTTTGCGAATTTCGGTATTTAGATCATCAGCTGGCGGCGCAACAGCACTAGGGGTAGGAGCGGTAACCGGATGTTTGGCAACTTGCTGATTGATCTTTTTGGTTAGTTCGGTAGCATTGGCGCCATTGATACGATCCACTACGCTTCCAGAACGTAACAAGAGAAATGTTGGCACAGCGGTTATATCATATTTGAAAGATATCTCTGGTATATCTTCGGCAGGACATTTAACGAATTTGGCAGACGACAGATTGGGTTGCTTGGATAGTTCTTCCAGGACTTCGTTCATTGGCCCACATTGTGCAGCCCAGTCAGCATAGAAGTGTGCGACAATCAGACTGCCGGAACTGAAAGAAAACAAAAACAAGCCTTGATTGTAACAATGTCAAGATGATTACACCAGCTCTCAATGTAGCTTCTGAGATGAAATAATTAGTGAAATTGTAGATGTGAAGTGAATGTAAATAGCAAGTGTGCTAAAAGAATCGTTTTCAAACAAGGTCTTGGGTAGGGCAATGCCTACGACTACAAAAAAAAAGGCCAACGACTACAAACTCATCAACACTAGGCCTACAAACTCAAATGATGCACCCGATAACTAATTTAGGCCTACATAAAGTGAGGTTAGGATTTGCTTCAAATTGGAAGGTTGTTTGCGATATGGGAAGGTTTAGACTCATCTTATGTAATTGAAGTTTTTATATTATAACAGGCCTATACTTACTTGATAAGTGACTCGAAATCAGCTTTTTGCGAGATATTCACCACAACCATTTTTCATAGAAAATCACAATCTGGCAGGCAATATCGAAAATGTCTACAGCACTTCACACCACAGCTACAGTCACAGAAATTTCACTGTTCAGTGCAATGACCTAGTGGCCAACTCTAGAACTCTGATGAAGTCGATAAATGCAGTCTTTCTGCGAAGTGACTGTTTACAAACAGCACTAATATTCACTGTTGTTATTTTGGATTAAATTGTGTTGGTTTTAGATTATAATAAATTGGTTCTGGTTAGATTGTGCTTGTTCGGATTGGTTAATTTAGTTAGATCAGGTAATTTTTCGACAATTTAGATTACTCTCACAAACAACAACAACAACAACAATGCTCGCCCATCAGGGTTACCCCATTCGCCATCAGTGGTTACGACATACCCAAGTGTATCTGCCCCGGACCTACTATTGCCATCATATAACATCGGAAAGTGCACATAATTTGGTTCTTATTTTCAACATTTTCTTTCAAATCGACGACTAAAGCATTGGACTAAAGATGAAGATTACCTTTCAGTTACATTTTGGTATTACAGTATTTCGTTACTGATTAAACAAAGTTGGGAAAATGATTATAGCAATGTGATTTGTGAATATTTTTCATATATTTTCATGAAATTTAATAGTTGTGATTATAATTTATTATAATTCAACAGACAACACATTATAAATAACAAATACTAGGACGTAGTGACAATAAACTGATATCAACTGCTTTTCTTCTGACGTGTGACGTTGATATAAGTTTCACCTTAAATGTGAATGTAATAGTCAAATGTAAATAGACTAATCGACGGGTTAGTCGATTGAATAATACAGGTAACCAAGGGAGACAATTGTTAACAGTTGATCAACTTACAGCAAACAACTGGACAACCTGCAGACCTTGATTGTGATTTATATTTCCTCATATTTTTATTTTCACAAAGCTACAATAAATAATTCATATTAACAATTGTTTTACATACATCCTATCTGCAAAATCGAATGATTTGTGATTTTTTGAGCTGTATATATTTTCTCATGTTTTGTTTTGTTTTGTTTTGAACGTCTCTTTATTCTTGTTTTCATACAGAACATATAAATACATTTCGTACATATCAAAAATATAATACAAGAAGCCCATGTAGGGAAAAGTGTATGAGCTGAGTTTAGTGAATTTACATGCTTATACAAAATGGCAGAAACAAATTTAAATGTTGGAAAAATTAAATAAATGTATATTTGAGGCCCCACTATTGTTTATAGGACTTATTTTTGCCACATTAACCATTCAAGTTTTCACCGGCAAGTGAAAATCAATGGATTAATGTCTTTTTTCTCAAGAAATGTCTCAATGTGAGAAATGTCTCAAGAAATCATTGAAGGTTTTCTTTTTAAAATCATGCACCTGGCTCGGTTTTTCATATAAAATTAAATATTACGTCATAAGACATCTCCTTGGCAAATTTATAAAATTTACGTTTTTTCAGTGACATTTTGAAGCCCATTGTTGATGTTACAATGAACAAATTTTTAGCTGCCATATTATTGAATCTATTGACAATATCATTTTTATTATGTAGATGAGAACGTGAAGGTACCAATTGCACTAAAAACAAACTGTCCTTAAATCGACCGTCCTAATAACAAAACTTACTAATAACCAGCTGATCTGAACTTCTACTTCTGAGCAACCTGTACAGAAGTTGTTAGAGTGGGAGGTTTAGCTCATTTCATTTCACAAACCTCACCAATCTAATCTTCCCCATCATTATAAAACATGAAAAATGTAATGAGTGGTAATAATCTGTGAAGGAAAGAAGTGAATTCCCCTTACTTTTGCTAATGTACAGGTTGTTCAAGAAATAGAAGTTTAGGTCAGTTGGTTTTTAGGACGGTTGGTTTTTAGTACAGTTGGTCGATTTTTAGGTCAGTAGAGTTTTAGTACAGTTGGTATTTGGGACAATTTGTTTCTAGTACAGTTGGTTTTAGTGAAGTCAGTCGATTTTTAGGTCAGTAGAGTTTTAGGACAGTTGGTTTTTAGGACAGTTTGTTTTTACTACAGTTGGTTTCAGTAAAGTCGGTCGATTTTTAGGTCAGTAGAGTTTTAGTACAGTTGGTTTTTAGTACAGTTAACTGCTTCCCGATGAAAATCAAATCTCAAATGCATGCACATTGTCGATCTATTTGTATTCTGTGACCGTCAAGAAATGATCTTGCCGTTGATGCGGTCTGGGATGTCGGTCCTCGTGTACTTCTGATGAACCGTGTCGCCGGTGGTTCTTCTCGTTGCCGCCGGGAGCGGGTCGGACGTGTACTTGCGGGGCTTGCCGGGGAAATAGGAGCTCAGCTTCAGCGCTAGCGGGTGTATCAGCATCTCGTCATAGGCGTCCTCGGGAGATGTGCCTGAGGGAGCAACGTTGGGCTTAAATAGATCACTGCACTGGATGGTGATGCGGAATTAAATGGGATTACGAGGACATTTTCAAAATGTGAAAAATTTTGAAATTTCCGTCAGCAAAAGAAATTACAACAAGTTGGGTCAAAATGTGACAACATTTTAGTCCCCCCCAAAAAATGATCAATACATATTAAATACATATAATCACTATAGGCCTTTATCACTATTATATCATTTGACTATATTGGAACAGAAAATTTGACCTCGCCCAAAATTTGACAATGTTTATCCCAAAATTTGACAATGTTCATACCAAACTTTTATCGATTCTAATAATGAATTGACAATATTTCGAGCTTTCGACCAAGAATTTGACAAATTATAATTTAAAAAAATGACATTTCCCAACCTAGAATTTGACAATTTTGACAAATAAAAATGAAAGTTTTTCATCGAAAAATTTCAAAATATTTTCAACAAACTTGTTCACTATGAGACATCAAAATGATCAATTTTATTGTCCAAATGTCGGTCTTAGTGGTTTTAATACCAAACATTAAGCTATTTGTTGAATCCACTATGATTTTAATCACCAATATTATTAATGATTTATCAAAGTTTGTTAACCCAACTATTGTTGTTTTTTAAGTTACACATAGGGGCCTATACTCACCAACTAAATAACTAACCACCACTCCAAGGAAAACTGTGATGCCGCAACCAATCAGCGAGTAGTACATATACGTCACCGAGTACAGGGGTGTCAAAATACCACTAGAAAAATTGAGTGAAAATTATTGTAACTACATGCATATTATACAATTCAATTCAATTTTCAATTTTGAAATCAATCTTATTCTTCAATTTTAAATTCAAATTTAATTTAAATTAAATTTTCAATTTTTCAATTTTTTAAATCCATTTTATTCTTGCTCCTCTATACATATACACACTAATAATACATACACTATATACACTATATACTATATACACTGTTGTATTGCAACACTAATAAATAATCGAAATCATTTCATATAAATCATTTCATATGAATCATCTCATATATCATTCACTGACGCCAATAGCTCGTCGTCATCAGTGTATATAGAGCGTGTTAAAAGTCCACGGGAGTCGATTTGGTGAAATATCTTTTTTTTTTTGAAAATTTTTGAACGGTATAAGATATCAAAATTCTAATACGCGAGAAACACAGATAATTATAATAGCTTCAAGATTATATAAGATAGGAATTATAATTATATTCAAGTCATGTGGGATAACTGTCGATTGCGTAGACCTATATGCATGCAGTGCAGTCAAAAAATGTGTTTTTTCTAGTTGTATACGCTTGACAGTTATGTGACATGAGTTATAAACTTATAACTTATATCGTCTTGAAGGTATTATAATTATCTGTGTTTCTCGCGTATTAGAATTTTGATATCTCATACCGTTCGAAAGTTATCACCAAAGAACTGATATTTCGCCAAATCGACTCTATAAAATGAAATAATAAAATAAAAAAGTGTTGAATAACAAAAAAATCCATACTTTTAATCATCGCAATGTTAGAAAATAGAAAATTTATCATTTTCTATGAAATTTTTTTTTTCAATTTTTCAATTTTTTTTCTTGATCAAATTTTTTCAGTACAAACTTACTTATAATAATAATCCTCATCTACCACATTGTGCATAACCACACTTCGTCCAGATCCATTATACATATTGCTATGTAGCATACGACTTCCATGAGATGCGGTCAAATAATCATTGAAAGTCGCGTTAGCGCAACCATCGGCGTTTACCGGTAACATCGGTATCGGTTTGTGGATTGTCAGACTGCCGAACGTGATCCACATCGTGAAGATGTGACTGACGATCATTCCACAAGCAGTGCCCTGAAAATGTTTCAGACAGTTATTAAGAATAATCAGGACTGATTTAAAGGACATCACAATCCTGAAACTGAATTCGAACGAATAATAACTATATTTATTTCCTCAATTTTGGATAAAACTGGAAATCATCATATCAATTTCAGAATTATAATTAATTTCTTTGTCCTTCAGGGCCTGGAATTTTTTCTGAGTCGTGACGTACACATTACGCATTCTGTTTATCTGCTTCTATACAGAATCGGTAATGTCTAAAAAAAAAAAAAATACAAATTGAGATGATGATTTTATAATTTTCTATCAAATCAGGGAAATTATTATCTTCATTGTTCATTGAAATCTAGTTTCATGATTTTGATATCCTTCAAGCTTCGATTTTAGTTCAGATTATAGAAGAATTAATATATTCCGAAAGGAGATTTAGAATTTTTTTACCAGCACGACTTTCGAATTGTAATTTTCATCTATTGACTCTTCACTTTAATTTTTACAATGTGTTAAATTACTCATATACATCTTCAACTATATTTCTTTGGGGTGGTAAGATCGCCTTGTGGTGCCCCGTTCAAACGATCCTGAACTTTCATCTTTTGTCTTTATAGGTAAATAATGGCTTTATGTCAAGTTTTCGATGTCAATAAAGAAAAAAAAATAGCTGATAGTGAAAAACAGCTTCATGTCGCGCGTTGATCAGAAACAAAGTGATTAATTGATTGGTTAATTCCTTGAGAACATTACATTTTTTGTATATCTCTTTCAAGTGATATCACATGTTGTTGTAATAAGTGAAAATTAAATTCCGCCAAATAGTGTGCTCCAATCACAATTTACATTTCAATTTGTTTGCCCGCAATTTATCTATCGTTATTGCTATGGTAACCTGATGACAATTATCGTCCTATCGGTGCGCGCAACAAACATCTAGGTGGCAGTGAATCATAGAGTTTAGTTGTTAATCAAGGTTTCTAACCTTGTTGATAAACCCGATAACCATGGTCACCACGGGGAAACGACCAGTATTTAAAATTTTCAGTATCAACCAAACTATAAGTATTCTAATTCGAAACAGAATGAGTATTTGAGCTCTGAAAACGTACTAATCCGACATAATTCAAAATTGGAAAAATATATTTATGGCCTATTGTTGTTCAGTCTCTTAATTTTTGTTTTCAAATCAATCAATTCCCTCCGATTATACGTTATATCACCAAGATTTTTAAAGTGTGATTACTTGATCAATAATTTAATATCTTCAGTTCAATCATATAATAATAAATACGGTTCAATTTAATTTGATATTTGTCTTTGGTTAACCTATGTCTATGGTTAATAGTGGTTTAGCATACCTTCCAGTTAGCGCATGGGAATAGCATAGCCAATAGGAAAACACCGAGTAGTGGTCCACTGGTGGCCGACGTCATCAGCATAGATGATTCCGTAATGCCGGGCAGCATCCCAACAGCATATGCCATTATCATCACAATAATACCGTAGACCACACCTGATTTCAGGACAAGTAATGAAGCTTATAGAGAATACACTCCAGTTGATTATCGTGTCGATCTAGTCAAAATATCGTCCGGTTATACCAACTAATTGTTAGTGAATTAAGTGATAGTTAACGGATCAACTTGTTATCACCCTCGGTATAAAACATATGCCATTTTCGTACCTTAACTAATAAATGGAGGATTAACACTCGACCAAGATTAATAAAACTGGCATTTGGAGACAGTTTCACAAATCCTAGTTGAGTATCAATCCGCCAGCGATTGGTTGGGAACGAAAATGGCATATGTAACTGGGGATGATAACAAGTTGATTTGCTAACTACCGCTTAGTCCAATCTATCAATCCATAAAACTGGGCCTCGATTTATTAAATAATGTTTGTTGAAGATCCTTAACTTGATGTAAATTAATTTTTACTCATGTAATCCTTGAGGGAACAATATTATTTTGAAATAATACATATAATAGTATATTATACTGAAATGATGTTCGCGGGTTCCCGAACGTACCCGATCCTTCCACTCCAACTATAGAAAGAACTATAATTGAATTTGAATGGGATATTCTGCTCTATCCTCTTGTGATGCATTGGGTAATGAGTCTACCCTCACTGCTAGAGAGACTTGGTTCGATTACTGCTGGTACTACTTTTTTTATATACAGAAGCCTTCAGCGATAGGTTATGGGTCAGTTGTATTTTTTTCACCATCGAACGTTTGACCTAACAATGTAAAGTCGATAATTCCCGCCATACTACTGCACTTTGGCTCCACCCTACCGTTTGACTTGTGACAACAGACGAACCGTTTGACTTGTGACATCAGTTTGGCCCGACTCACCGAGACACTTGATGATCGCGAGCTGCCTGGCCTCGGTGAAATGACTCAGTCTCGGGATCTGACTGAGGAAATCCTCCCACGTGACCGTGGCCGTCGAGTTCAGGTTGGACATCGTCATGCTGCGTTAAACACACATAGAAATACTCGGGTGAAAGTATTTAAAATTTGAAAAAAGAACTCTGAAGAGCGCATACCGGAATGAAGTAGGCCTATACTCGGCTGTGTAATTTGGGCTTGAGGGTACATACTTATGCAGGGATGTTGTGAAATATGCTTCTATAGAGTTCAAGTAAGCTTTGACACCCAAGCCCAAGCCCATACCCATTCCGGATACGCTATTCAGGCATCCCTTGAAAAATAGTATTACGTTCAATTTTTTATAGTATAGGCCTAAGTGTCGAGCTTATTGATGTAATTTTAAATCATCCATGTTGGTGACAAGACCACCTCGAAGTCCTGAAACTATCCTCAACTATGCTTCTCAACTATATGCTTCTTATTTAATACGTTCCGAAAAATGCTATCTGCATCTTGTAATGTATTTATCAATTTTGTATATTACACGGTTCAAGTTTCATAATCATTCATATCTGTGACATCATCCTGGCGGGAATTTCTTGCCCTACAGAGACTGGGGACGCCTTGGAATTACCTTAAAGCTCCGTTGAAAAGAGTCGACATTAGTAGTCCCAGAAAGCCAGGCATTAATATAAACTCTTTTTGTACGTAATACGGCAAAATCTCGTCGATTTCGGTGATGAATCCCAGCGACAGAGGATCACAGTTGGCGTAAGCAGCGTAAACAACCATCCCTGTGACCCAGGAGAGGCTGAAGAGGACGGCGATCACTGGCATGGTTGCTAATAACGTTCTGCAACAAGACATTATACATGGAGTCTACCAGATCTGTGCGTGCGAGTGGTACACGGGGATGGGAAGGGGGGAGGGCTGGCGTGGGTGAGCTGGGCTGGGTTGATGAGTGTAGAGTGGAAGCGAAGGGAAGGGGGGGGGGGGGGGGAAGGAAGGGGATAACTTGGAACTTTAGATATTTCTTGGAATGATAGCTATTTCTTGGTCATTGAGTTAACCCGGTAAACTGACGATGTGTAAAAATGATCACGCGTAGAAGTGCAGGGCAGTAGTGAATTGATGTGTTCATGTTTGAAACATGAAGAGTCCGGCTAATTATACATAGAGTCTTACAGATCTATGCATCTGTCTGTTTGTACATCTATCCGTCTGGCCTGTAACGTATTTTGCGTGCGCACCCTGCCACGGCTTGGCGACAGGCCTGCGCCACATTTCTGCTCCACTCCTCCCACCAAGTAGCTGACAGTTTTAGCGCGTATAATTGTATTCATTCATTGTTCAACTTCACACAGAGGACAGCATATATCATTCGACAACGTCAAGCGATGTGCTTCTTCATTTTGTCCCTTAGAGGCCTATGTCAGTGTCTACGATACTCTTTTTCAGGTCTTTCGAGGTCATGTTTTACATGACGAGTACCACTAGTTTTGAATAATTATCCATACATTCAGGCTGTCGATACTTTGTATGATTGTAGGAGCTATCCAAACAGTTGTCCAGGAGCCTAGCTAGCTCCGAGAGACTAGAACTCTGATTGGTTATTGTGTACTATAGAGACTAGACGACTTTCCCAGGGAGCACAATATCAGGAGGCCGACTCTGGTCTGATCACTGCTCTCTATCTCGGGCAGATTCGACAAAGGATATCACAATTCTGAAACTAGATCAAATGAATAATTATGTTATTCATTTCCCCTCATTTTAGAGAAAACTATAGTATTCATCATCTCAATACCAATGATAAGGAATGATTCATTTTCTCTTCAAGACCAGTCTTTTTTCTGAGTAGTGACGTAGACATTACTTGATTCTGTTCATGTTTCTATACAAAATCAGTAATGCTTACGTCATGGTTCATGATCTCTGCAAGACAAAATATTAATTACAGCTTCTGAAATTGAGATATTGGTTTCTAGTTTTCTCTAAAATTAGGGAAAGAAATAATGACATTATTCATTAAAATTTAGTTTTAGCCTTTAGGGTTGTGATATTCTTTAATATTTCGTTTTTTATTGGGCCAACAACGGTTGCCGGTGACAGGCCATCTGGGCCCAACAATGAAAGCGACGACATTCGTTTGTTTTGCCCATCAACTGACAACTGTACAATTATACAATTACCTTGTGACAGTTTTTTGAGAGTCCATGCTGACGTAGCGCTGAACCAAGTTCTGCTGACAGCCGAACACTGACGCTGACATGAACAGCTGACCGAATAGCGCTGATATTGTGGTGACCCGTTTGGTAGGGTCAGTATCGAAACTGGAAGTCAGAAGTTAGAAGTGGTTAGTAAAAAAAAAAATCTTGAATCGGTTACTCAGTGTTTGCGTAGTAGTGTACTTTATAAATGATAATGTTAATGATTATGTTAATGATAATGATATGAATGATAAGGATCGTTTTCCGAATCGTGGATCCCGAATCGTCGAGTCGTGCCCGAAGACCGGGACTCGATCGAGACCAGAAAATCGCACGCCGTTTAATAAATGAATAAAGTAACATTGAAAAAAAAAACGTTCAAACTTGATACCGGTTTACAGTTATTTTTTACCGTGGGGCACGTGTTATGATGTAGTGAATCAATAATATCAGAGTTTCATCTTTATTTTTAATTTTTTAATTTTTATTCTGGGTGACACCTGAATTTGTGTAATAAAAACTGCGTTTTCGTCCCTCACTGTTCACAAACTGAAACCCTCTCATTTTGGAATCTTTCGAGATTTTTTTGGAACTTGAATAGATAAATTTTATGATACAGGTACTGAGAATCGAACAAAATTAATTTCAACAACAAAAGTAATTCAGGAATAAAATTATTCATGAAGTAAAAGAAGTGAAACAAAAATGAAAAATAATTCTAGGAATTGTGAAGAAATGTATTTTATATTATTTTTGTTGAGAACTTGAAGAAAGCCAATGTTTATTTTTTTATTTTCCCAAATAACATATCCCATATTATTTTTGTTTCAAATTTGAAGGAAGCTATGTAGATCTTTTCATACATTCAATATAATATTGTATTTCCATAATATGCCCAAAACATCGATATTAACGTTTCAGCAGTATCACCTCTTTCGATATTTGTATAACGATTTTATAAGACTTCGTAAGCTATATTCATAAACTCCCTACAATATCGTACCCCAACCTCAGTGTAAGGTGGTGTGATGAATTACATACAGTTCCTCATGGTATCAATCGATATCAGTGGCAGTGACCACAGCTATTTCAGCCGTTCGATTAAAACCGACCTCAAAGCATCTGCCGAAATAGCTCAGTTGGGAGAGCGTTAGACTGAAGATCTAAAGGTCCCTGGTTCGATCCCTGGTTTCGGCAATGTTTTTTGTTTTCATTATTATTTGCTCACTAGATCGGATTGACAGTATCATGATATAATTAGATAATTTTGTGATCGTTCAATCATTTAAAATGATAATTTTTTAAATTATACTTGAAAATGTGTAACGCATTTTTTATTATATATTTTTTCCGTTTTTTTAGAAGTGATAGCGGAATAAGTGATAACTAGCGAATAAGGTTGCTATTACCCTCGGGCACATTATATTGTTTGCGTACCTTAACTAATAGTTAGCTGATCAATACTTAGCTCAGCGTTCATAAACATGGCCCAGTGAGTTTCAAGAGTGATTTTTTTTTTATAAGAAATCTAGCATTTTTGTAGCAAACTACTAAAAAACAGGAGCTGCAAACTCTGAATCAAGCTGCCCGAATACCACTCACTGTTGATACTTATTCGAGGAAAGAGATAACGATTTTTTTCAACTTAACCGTTGGTTTCTCCAGTTAATTTTATATCTGACCACACATTTCGAAAACAATTGTGCGTACGATACAGCTCTCATTGCATTCGAATCCGTGCACATTTACATAATTATGGTCACAGACAGCGCAGTCCTGGTGTTGAAGTTCATTGGTTTCAAATAATTAAAATGGGGTGGTAAGATCGCCCTTGTGGTGCCCCATCCAAACGATCCTACCTTTCATCCACAGCCTTCATTGGGGAACAATGATTTTGTATCAAGTTTCGATGCTATAAAAAAAATGAAAATAAAAATAAAAATAAATAAATAAATAAATATATATATATATATATATATATATATATATATATATATATATATATATATATATATATATATATATATACATTCACGAAATAGCAAAATAATGAAATAGAGTTCAATGTTGAATGAATCGAAATACCATGAAACATGAAGGAAACCGAAAATATATATCCTTGTGAAATATTTAGATATGATAGTCTATTTCATGAATACTCAATTCCTACATATCGACATAAAACACCCTAATTTTTCACTCTCGGTGTACTTATTCGAGCTCACCCCTCAACGCGAACATGTACATAGCGTTTTCCCACCAACTCACTTGAATAAATCGAGCCTGCCTCTGTCGCTGTTGATCGTGAACACCTCCTGCACGCCTCCGGCGCGCACCGTGCCGTAGGCGATGATCACCACCGACCAACCGATCGTCACTAGAGCTTGCACCACGTCCACGACGATCGCCGTCTTCAAACCACCCTGGACAACATCAAAACCACCGATCGTCTGACACGAAAAGTAACAACAGGATGCTTTAGGGGGGGTTACATACCATTTGATTGAAATCTCATTTGTTAGAAATCTCATATGATGACCGACAAATCACATATACGAAGTGTCGGTCATTTGGTTTTTCCGGTTATATGCGATTTCAATCATTTGGTCCGTCGAAGAAACTAAAATTCGGTCATTTGCTTTTTCGGTGATTTGATTAACATCAATAACAATAACATCCTGAATAACAATAACAATCCTGAATAACATCCTGGCCTAGCTAGCTCCAAGAGACTAGTAGTTTAATTGGATAATGCTCTCTAGGAGAGATAAGTACCATGGCAACACGAGATAATAACAGATTCACGGTCTCTTGAAATGTAAAAAATGTGACCTGTTTTTAGCTCACCTCAAGACCATTGCTATGATTTTGTGTTACCAACAATGGAAGTACGCAAGAATTGGACATGTTGCCATGGTACTTAGCTCCATACTAGTAAATAGAAAACAATCAAATTCCTTATAGTCTTTTGTAGCTAGCCAGGTCTGGGATGTTAATTTAAGTGGCAGACGCGATTAGGGTCCGGAATGCGCTTCTAAATGCAATATGGCGGACGAAAATTCACAAAAACAAATGTCAACAACCCTTATCTAGTTACAAGCTTGACCTTAAAATGCAGAACAGAAGAGTTCATTGAGTTATTATTGACCTGTCCAGCTATCAGCAGTTAAACTATTCGAAGTGATATGCAACACTTGCTACAGATTGGTGAGGCAGATATATATATATATATATATATATATATATATATATATATATATATATATATATATATATATATATATATATGAATATACCAAAGATGCTATACCAGGATGTTGAATATGATGCCGATGGTGGTGATGCTGACGATGGAGACCCAGTAGGGCAGACCGATGACGGTCTTGAGGGCCACACAGGGCGTGAACACGGTCACGCCGAGGGTGAGGATGATGCGCAAGACGTACGTGGATGAGGCGAGACAGCGCACCAGTCGGGACTTGAACCTCATGTCTAAATACTGGAACAAGTGGAAAGTGTAGTTGGGTGATTATAGATATGTATTACCGAGATACGTTACTCAACGTTAAGAGTCCATGAGAGTCGATTTAGCGAAATATCAGTTTATTGGTGATAACTTTTGAACGGTATGAGATATCGAAATTTTAATACCCGAGAAACACAGATAATTACAATAGCTTCAAGATGATATACGTTATGACTATTCAAATCATGTCGTATAACTGTCAAGCGTATACAACTAAAAAATGTGTTTCTTCAGCTGCCTACGCTTGACAGTAATGCGACATGACTTAAATAGTAATAACCTATATCCTCTTGAAGCTATTATGATTATATGTGTTTCTCGCGTGTTCGAATTTCGATATCTCATACCGTTCAAAAGTTGTCACAACAAAAAAAACTGATATTTCGCTAAATCGACTCCCATGGACTCATAAAAGGTGTACATATTTGGGTATCCGCAGTAGCTTTCGTTGCGTCGTTGAAGCCAATATAAATAGATTGTGTGCCTGAAGAGCTCATATACTGAAATAAAGATACTACCAAGAGTGAACTTGACTTGGCGTGTTTACTTGGAAGAGAGTATGGAAGTGGGTGGAGTGGTTGTACTTATTCGAGGAAAAGATCAAAACCTGACCTAAATAACCCTAACCATAGCTCACGTTTACTCTTGGTAGTATCTTTATTTCAGTATATGAGCTCTTCAGGCACACAATCTATTTATATTGGCTTCAACGACGCAACGAAAGCTACTGCGGATACCCAAATAAGTACGCCTTTTATGAGTCCATGGGAGTCGATTTAGCGAAATATCAGTTTTTTTTTGTTGTGACAACTTTTGAACGGTATGAGATATCGAAATTCGAACACGCGAGAAACACATATAATCATAATAGCTTCAAGAGAATATAGGTTATTACTATTTAAGTCATGTCGCATAACTGTAGAGCGTAGACAGCTGAAGAAACATATTTTTTAGTTGTATATGCTTGACAGATATGCGACATGATTTAAATAGTCATAACGTATATCATTTTGAAGCTATTGTAATTATCTGTGCTTCTCGCGTATTAGAATTTCGATATCTCATACCGTTCAAAAGTTATGAGATTTATTGGGGTATATAGTTTTTTTGGCAATAAATCGTATACCACGTCGTAGTACGTCATTATTCCGGTGCGTTTTCCTGCTTTGTCTTATGGGCCGTAACAGTCGTTATCAATGAAGATGAAACCTTCCAAAAGCGCGTGTTTTAATCAAATCAACAGGTTTGAATGGTATACTTATTTTCGATGTTATTTTCACGTCATTATATTTTTTTAAATCATCTTGGCTGTGACATTCGTTATCGATAATTATAGAGTATTTCAAAAGCAAGTGTTTTAATTGAATCAACAGGTTTTCCATGTTTCACATATTTTCAATGCTATATTTAAACGCTCTTATTATCATATTTTATTATCGTGTTATTATGTAATTATTCTGGCCATCACAATTGCTATCATGATATAGACTATATCATAATGCCCATTCTTTAATCAAACCAACAGGCTTTGAATGTGTCACATATTACTATTTTTCCAAGATTTTTTAACTCAATAAAATCATGGTTTTTCAATAAAAAGGATTTTATATAATTAAATCTGTTTCATTTATATTTTTCTTTTCAAATAATACTCGTTCCGAGAGCTATTCGTCGGAAATTTATTCAAATTGATACAATAATTCATTAAACTTCATCTCTCAACTTACCTGGTAAACAGACGTGATACCCAAACCGAAATAAACCGGCAGAAAGACGTAGATGACAATAGGCATGGCCAGTACCAACCCGTACATCGTCTCCCACATGGCACCACCCCTATAGAACAACTCTGACGGGTACCCCAGCAAGGCTCGAACCCCGAGAGTCGATCGAGATATCGACAGGATTATCGAGAACATCGATACACTTCCGGTGGCGAACACGTAATCGGCTCGAGTCTTCTCTTCCGGTCCAGACAGCCTCTTGTGGATTGGTACGATGAAGGCGCCAATCACAAATATCACGAATGTGAGATATTCCCAGGTTAGGTTTCTTGACGTCATTATTGGTATCAGCGGAATTTGTTTAGATTTGCGAAGTGGCTATTCGTCGGAACGGAAGTGGGTTTTGAATTGATTTTAGTTTAGATTAGATAAGTTTGGAGTGTTTGTTTGGTTGAGTTAGTTAGTTTGGTTTAGGTTAGTTTTGATTAGATTGTTTGGATTTAACTATTTAGTGAATTGGAAGTGGCTATTCGTCGAACCAAGAGTGGGTTTTTAATTGATTTTAGTTTAGATTAGATAAGTTTGGGGTGTTTGTTTCGTCAAGTTAGTTAGTTTGGTTTAGGTTAGTCTTGATTAGATTGGTTGGATTGAACTATTTAGTGAATCAAAAGTGGATATTCGTTGAACCAAAAGCAGGGTTTGAATTGGTTTTAGTTTAGATTAGATAAGTTTAGAGTGTTTGTTTGGTTAGGTTAGTTAATTTAGGTTATTTTGTGTTAGGTTAGGTTGATAAAAGTATTGGATTGAATTATTCACGTTAGTTTAGGCTGTGTGCAAAAACAACAACAACGTCGCATGTGGTGAGATAGACCGATGGTGATTATTGTCTACTTAACCGACCCCACCAACAGCTAGGTTACATGGGGGTAGACCGATGGTGATTATTGTCTACTTAACCGACCCCACCAACAGCTAGGTTACATGGGGGTAGACCGATGGCGATTATTGTCTACTTAACCGACCCCACCAACAGCTAGGTTACATGGGGGTAGACCGATGGTGATTATTGTCTACTTAACCGACCCCACCAACAGCTAGGTTACATGGGGGTAGACCGATGGTCCGAAGAATAGAGGCTGCCGTATATTTGGGTGAACACTGGTGTTTCGCCAGTAACACTGGACCACACTGGAGTATCACTGGAGTTACTGGAGTCAACACTGCGAGTGAATTGTTGTTACTGGAATAATACTGGAAAGTAGTGTTTTGTTCTGGACTTGGCCTACTTTGAAATGTTACCGGAGTAAAGTAGAAAATATCACAGCACTGTGGAATTCACAGAAAGTAACTTATGTAACTCGAAAGACTACTATTTATTCACTCTTCTTCCATCTTGAGTTGTGAGAAAAAATTATTATCAAGTTGTATATATTTTACCAGCTAAAATTAACTGTTTTTTTTTATTGAATGAACGAATGCCGCGTTTTAATGACGCGACGGCAAGGACATCATTTTGCGATGATTGGATTTTTATTCAATCGTACGGCTGCAGTATCTTTATATTGAAGAATAACGATGAATTTTTAAGCGAAATAAAAAAGAATTCGATCACTCTTACACTTTTATTATTTACACTCGAAAAAGTTATACAACCGCACCTCTGACTTCAACTTTAATTACGTTTCGTCGTGTATATGCAGTTTGTTCTCGGTTTGTTTACTTGTTTATTGTTGGTGTTTGTTTGGAGTGGGTCGATTAACGTGCGACTCGGCGATATAAGTAGTGGACATGACATCAGATTAGTCGACTAGGTCCTGTTTAGAGACGACGATAGTGTGTTTGAAAATACCAACTTCACAATTTCGTGTTTCATCACCTGAAAAAAAAAAAATATGTAATCATAATATGTGAAAATATTTATGACAATCTTTATTACATGGAAATACAATATTTATTTTGAAAAACAATGAGTCCGTCACTAGAATTATCAGTACCAAAATATCTGAAACATTTCATTGTTATCACCATGGTTAAATACCACTGAGATGAGTGGTCGAGTGGCTAGCACACTGAGCCGTGATTCGACCGGGGTTCGATTCCGGCCATGGTCGACCGTCCTGACAGGGATTTTCCGTGATTTCCCTCTTTCGCTTGGATCAATACTGAGATGGTTCCTTAATAACAGGTCACGACCGACTCCGTCACACTATCCAAAAACACGCAATAAAAATAAAATAACCTTCCATATCAATATCCCACCATCTTATATATCGTTCACCGACGCCAATAGATCGTAGTAATCAGTACAGTGCGTCGTTAAATCCGATATAAAATTGATAAATACAGAAATGGTTGCTTATACGCTATTGTTTACACTAGGTTTTCATAATAAGGCTAATCCCATGCAATACAAGCATAAATCATTTGGATATTTTTTCATAATATACATATTTTTAAGCTTCCAATTACTGAAGAAGGCAAAAAAAATAAATGAACCAACAATATCATATTTGCAAAGTGCATACAACCTCAATAGATCTCTGTCGTTAGACATTTTGATCTGAGATATAGGGTCACCAATCACCATCATCTCGTTATTTTGTAGCTGGCTTGGTTTATCGTGGTTTCCCACAGTTCTCGAAGCGAATGCCTGGATGAATTAGGCTACTAATTGGCCATGACCTTTAATTAGTTGAATGCAGATAGGCCTAATTATATCTATTTAGGCCTATCAATCATTTTTTTCCTTTTGTATGATGATGAACTTTACATCTGCTGAGGAAAGAAGTGAACATTGGCCAAGAGAGTTGGTTCAAAGTGGAATATATCAACATCCGTGTGTTTTTTCTCGCTGCTGGTAATGTCCGGATTTATCACAGAGACGGTTTTTACTTATAATGTGTTCCCGACTTTTGGAAACTAAAAGACTTTTATCTGCGGCGGAAAATTATAGTCACAGACAGCGCAGTCCTGGTGTTGAAGTTCATTGGTTTCAAATGATTAAAATGGGGTGGTAAGATCGCCCTTGTGGTGCTCCGTCCAAACGATCCTACCTTTCATCCATAGCCTCAATTGGGGGACAATGATTTTGTATTAAGTCTCGATATTGTAAAAATGAAAAAAATAAAAAAAAATTGTAAGCTGGGCCTACTATGTTTACGGTGACACAGAGATTGTATATATATTCGATTGTTTTATATTTTGATTTGTTTTTTATTGTTTTTGTTTTGTATTTGTATGTCTACTCGCTCTGAAAGGTTCAATTCCAATTTTGCAATAACATTTGTTTACAAATGATAATTACAAGATGCCAGCAATTAAGATTACAGATTTATAGTATCGGTAAATCGTTTTATTTCTTTTCAAATACGTATATATTCAGCCTTCAATATTTTTAGTATCGGTGATCGTTATTGAATGTTGTTTATTGTCTTATTATTTCATCTTATGTAGGCCTATTCTTATTCCTGCTCTAATTAAATTGATTATTAACACTTTAGGCAATTATAAATCAAACTCCGTAGTATGACGAGTCTTCATGGTGTCACTTTCATGTATGAAAAAAAATATTCGATAAATTCTTTCAATAAATAAATTCAATACATTATTTTCTCTATATAATATAATTAAGGTTGAATACTAGTATTATTAACAAATATTTCAATCAATATACCATCATATTATTTCTAATCTGATAAATTGCGATCATCATTATTTAATTTATTGAAGCAAGAATTCTAGTGGGTCGATTACCTCTATCTGACTCACTGGTTCAAAGTTTATCACAGTATAAATAATATTTGAGCAACAAAATTATAATAAAAATTAGAATAGTTGTCAGTAGAGAAAAATCTGCCGAAATAGCTCAGTTGGGAGAGCGTTAGACTGAAGATCTAAAGGTCCCTGGTTCGATCCCTGGTTTCGGCATTGTTTTACATTTCTTATATTTGTGTCTATATCATATTTTTATGGAATATTTATGATTATTATACCCACTTCAGTATAATTTGTGATCAGTAAATACAGTGAAAGGTACTGTGAAATGATTATTGTTTAAGTAATTGGTTAGTTCAATGTAAACATTGGAAAGATTTATGGTTTCTTTTGAAAATGAATTATTTGATTGTAAAAATCAATAAAATCATTATTATATTCACAAGGTTGATTGAATCATGAGTTTAGTATTCGATTAAAAATTCTACTAGTATCACAATAATTTCAGTATTTATTTTGAGTTCAGATATTCGAACCGAATTGAAAAAAAGTAGTTGAAAAGTCTTTGAAATTGAATCATCTGGAAAAATATAATTTTGAATGAGTTATGAGAGTAAAATCGGCTACCATTTTGTAGAAAGTTTCAATTTGCCCGAATATGTATTTTGTATTTGTATTTAACTTACTCTTTACAAATTGTTTTTAGAGCAGGTGCTAATGATTACTATCATAAAATCAAAGGAAAACAAACAAAAATAGCCTACTTGATTAAATTATACATTGTTATTTTTTCTTAGCTCTCTTCTTAAATCACTTATCTTCGTTATATTCTTCAACTCGTCTTCCAATTAATTCCATTCCCGCGTCTTTTCCACTTTTTGGTCCCGATTCTACGAATCGTTATTGTGTTAAAAGCAATAATAATTTGCTAATCGACTTTCTATCAGCCTTGTTCACAACAGTCACAACGTAGAGGAATTATTTACAATTTTCGATGTTTTAGCTATTCAGAAATCAATTTTATTATTGTATTATTTATAGCCCAGATTTTATACTCTTCATACGCCATTATTTATTCATACCGTAAATCATAACACCAACTACATAAGGTGTTGTTATTATAGAATTAGTTTTATTGTTTTAATGAACAATTAGTTTTAATTTTTTAATTTTTTTTTTAACCTGCCATTCTCATCTACATATTTTATCGAACACTCCCACGTATTTTTTTTATGAAACTATTTGCATTACTTGTTATGTTGTTGATTGGAGCAAGGGGCACGATCACGTCATTTTTTGTAAACTTTTGTAAATAATTTTCAATTGGAAAAGATATAATAGAACATATAAGTTTATTGGCTTTGAGAGGATCAATTGCCATTTTAAGAAATCATTTATACGGTCAACATCTCATTTAATTTTCTCTTCTTACTTTAGTATCTTTAATCTTTCATATTTTTATATTCCCATCTTTCATCCATAGCCTTAATTGGGGAACAATGATTTTGTATCAAGTTTCGATGTTATTAAAAAAAAAAAAAAAAAGTATTATTTATATTCGCGTTTGTTCTTTTGTTTCACCAACTCACCTTTATTACCATTCCATTTTTTTTCTCAAATACATTTTTATATATTACTCTTGACACTCAATTTTTGTATTACGAAAACATTTTTTAAAATAATGTCTCTATTATATTTTTTTACATTTAATTCTCTTATTTAAAAAAAATAATGCATTGTTTTTATAAATTTTGTTATACTGTGTCCGTGTGGCAACCGTTTTGGCGGCAGTGTTTCCGTCATAATCCGTCATATCCGTCATAATCATGAATCTCTGGTCAATCACGGATTGCCTGATGTAATAGAAGAGAATGGATGTGAATTGAAATAATGAGCATAATTATGATGAAACAATTAGAATAGAAAGAAGTACCGTACTTGGATAGAAATTGATAGAATATTTATTCATATTTTTAGAAGTGGGCCTATACCGTTTGATTTGATACATATTATACCTCAATCTTTACCGTACCATATCCTTTGTATAGACGATTATACACTTTATTGCGATCATTCATATTATTCAAGTCGTAAAATAATATTATTGCTCATTTACTATTTTTTTTTCTTGATTTTTTCCGGAAACGCTGAGAGAAAAGTATGATTATTTTCAGTTTTACTATTTAGACTTATTTTCGGAAGAGGAATTTTTTTCTTGTCTTTCGATTTATTACGGTTAGTCGAAACTGATTTACTTCAAAATATTCAGAATACATATTCATTTTTGATCTCTCTGATCATCATGTATGAAATGTTTGTAGACCCGCAGACAAATGAACTTTTTGTGGATTTGCGGGTCTACAAAATTGTACTTACATATATATGTCAAAATATGTATAAAGATACTTTAAAAAAAAAATATATATATATTGAGACATAATTCTCAATGCACAACAAACTGCATCCTCGCTTTCCAACACCTGGAATATTTACACGCGAAATAAAACTTCCCGTCACTCACCCACTAAATGATTATAGACGGCTCTCAAGTCTTAATTTAAATGTTTCTTGCTACTTTTCATTCAACCAACTCTAATCAATCTGATAATCAAACATGCAATAAAACATTTCAGCCAATATATGTCGTTCACTTTTGTTAATAAAATCTGAACATCTCACAAAAATGTATGCATTTCCAGGAATGATCAGATGAATAAATATTGAATAGTGCATTTATTTTCTTAAATAATCAAATAAAATAACAATCTCAGACATTTAGGGTCAAATTTTGACGTTGATGGAGAATGTTCAATTTCATATTATTGAATAATCTTTCATCACATATTTGCGAATCGAATTATTTTCTAATAGATGAATGATTAAATTTTAAATCAAAATAATATATCCTTCTTTAATTTAATAAATAATAAACACAAATTCGATAATTTTTCTGATTGAAACTAGAAATTGAATTTCACTATGGCGACAAAAATATATGCAATAAGAACAAATTTGAATATAAATAACTTACTTTTAAAAAATGAAATCTTTTAAATCCTCTTGGATAAACAATCAGCATTCAACACCGCTTCCTTCCTGCAGTTCCGTCTTACTCGACTAATGGCTTGATACTGATTCGGTGGCTATAGCGTGTTTTTTAATAATAGTGTGTTGATGAGACCACCCCCTCCCCCCCCCCCCACAACTCCTACCATCACTGACCTTGCCACCACGCGGTCATAGTAAACCCGGCAATATGTGGAGACGGGATTTGAACCCGTGACACTAACATGACAATATTTCATTTAAAAAGTTATAACTTCAGTTACAAATCTATTTTTACTTTTTAGATATATTTGAGACAATAAATATATAAAAACGGCATTCTTGATTATGATGTAACATTTTAATTCACATTTGAAGATTATGAAAAGTTATTATGTTATAAAATTATAAAATTAAAATATAAAATTATGAAATTAAAATAATAAAATTATGAAGTCATAAAATTATGATAAGTTAAAAAATAAAGCGTACACAACAGAGACATTGATTAAGATATCAATTTTTTTTCGGTAAATGGAATGCATGTCGACATGGGTATTCAAAAATCTCAATAATCAATTAATTTTCCAGAATATTTTTGATTTACCCGCATGCTATCGAGTACTGGTGACGAAAACTCCATATATACTGTTGACCAATCAACAGGCAATATTGACGTAATATTTTCATAATTTCAATTTTTGGTGATGAAAAAAATTAACAAACCTTTGCATATCTTGTTTATCAGTTGAAAAATTGAGATTTATTCTATTTTAACTATCTTTATTTATTTCAAGAGATCTATATACATTTCTACTTTTTTTACCAGGACAATGAGGTATTATAATTGACATTCAATTGTTCGTTAAAAATACATTAGCATCTATATGCATATTGACAGTTCACATTTTATTATCAGATTCGGAGAGATTCTAAACTGTATGCGTATACATGAATATAGAGCGAGGCAATGAGTAACATTTTAATGTAAACATGGTAGCAAAATAATATTAAAATGTCACAAAATATATTTCTCACCTTAATAATATTCTATTCGACTATATAAAATACAACTTTACTCAATTGTAAACATCATCTCTAGACTCTACGATTACATATTTGATAAACTTCACTATATAAAAATATTTATATTTCACTCCACATCAGAATACTTCTAAAATTAGATACGGTTTCTAAATGTACTCATTTATGCTAAAAATTATCACAATATCAGATGAAAATATAATGACTAAATGCAATTAGGAGAAAGTTTCACATACGGCGAAAACATTGCTCTTATTTCTCTACTAGCTACTCACTACTCTATATGTGGTATTTGAACGAGAACGTAAAATATCATGAACAAACTTTTTTTGAATTTTCAGCCAATTTCTGACGAGGTTGGACATTCAAATTTGAGTTTACTGCTAATTTCTGTGTATGGGGCTATTTATACATGTATTAATCGTTCCACAGTTTTGCACATAATACAAATATATAGGCTACAGTCGTGTTGAACTATAAAATGTTTACGGAGATTGTAAATATAGGAAATGAATTTTTGAAATGTTTGCATTTATTAAAAAAAAAAAAAACTAATACTGTAATATGGTATAACAGGGATATGAAAGCGTATTAGGCCTTCATAGTGATGATACATTTCGGGAGACATTTCTCTTCTTAAGATTGCATGGATTCGATTTAGTGAAATATCAATATTTTGTCATCAAATTTGGTAATTAGGTATAATTATATTGAGATATAATTATGGTGAAATATAATCATATATATTGAGATATAATTATGAACAGATATAATTATAAATATATATCACAATTATAATGCAAGATATCTTGAGGATCAGCTTCAAGACGATTTATGAAAAAACTTTTCAATATACTTCTGTCAAGTGACGTCACCCATTGTTGGAAGAGACAAACAACAATGTCCACCAGCTAGATTTGACCAATCAGAATATTTGGTAGTCCACCAGTTCGCTTTATTGCTATGGTAACTATTGTTTGTCATTTATTACTAGAAAGAAGCCCATTTATATTTTTAATCTTCAGACATAGCTAAAATACATTCGGCCAATGATTTTATCACACAAGATTTTAGAGGTATCAAAAATAGCTATGTTTCAGTTGCATTAAAATGTACTCACATTAAACATTGTAATTCACATTGTAGAGCAAGTAGGCCTACATTGTTCTTGCATTAAATGACTTTTGAGAAATTATAAAATCATAATTTTCATAGAATTTAAGAAAAATTGATATTCCCCTAAATCAAGTCTCAACCACTTTTGAACACTATTATGCAGTGTCAATATAATTGACGACTCGCAGTCTCCGCCCCCTTGACGTCACAAATCATGTCGTCCAATCAACAGGGCTGTTAGAACTGTAGTCAAATTCAAATATCCAATCGGGGTATTTTCGAATGACCACAAATGATATAGATCCAACTGGCCTACTGGTGAAGCCACGCCTATTTCGAGTCGTCAATTTGACCTGCAGAAAAAAGTCGACTCACACTGATTCTATATATAGTGGACTCTTAAGTTAACCATTGTCATGTGATGTTTATATACCTGTTTCCACGAAAGATGGTCGTCTACCAACGTTACAAAAATACGAATATCTCCATTATATTTTAACGTTGGGGTTATTTCAGGGCGTCATAATTTTTCAGGACGAGGTTCACTATGAAAAAAAAAAACGCAACTCGCGTGAAAATCGCGGTAAATTCTGGAATCTGAGTAAAATGATGCATGTTAAATAAGATGATGCGGTGGTAAGATCGCCATTGTGGTGCACCGTCCAAACGATCCTACTTTCATACATGGGCCTAAATTGGGGGGTAATGATTTTGTATCAAGTTTCGATGTAATTTCGAGGGGTTAACAATTCCTGAAATCTAGTGTTCACTTGTCACGAAATCTTCCTGAAATCCCTCTTGAAATATTCCTGAAATCTCTTGAAATCTGAAATCAGGTGTACACCAAAGTTTACTATAGTTGCTTACCCCTCGTGTAATAAAGAAAAAAAAGATTCAATTCTTTTGAAGTTTTCACAATTATTCATAATTGAGAGACAATATTCTTTCGTGGATCCTAGTATGTATATACATATTCTTATTTCCAAAACTGCAATATAGTCACTACGTAGTTCAGCCGCTCAATTAGTTCACATTTTCTCATCCGACGTAGCATGAAAAGAAATCGGCTGTCACGAAAAAATAGAAGGCACTTTTTCCTGTCATTATTCTAATCACACTTAAAAAAATTAATAATTTAAATTTAATACATGTTTATCTATTTGTAGATATAGGATGACGTCATATAGACGTTTTGCACACGTCACTTGTGTCCGACGTTGACGCGTAATTGGCGTGCGGTTCGACGCGTAGTTTCTTGACGTCGCTGTTGATCGTGTAGATGTCTTCGGTCGACGTGTATTTGTCGGGAACGATCGCGATTTTGTCGGCCAGAAAACGACGAGGTTTTCCAGGGAAATATTTGCTGATTTTCAAGGCCAACGGATGGATTAGTTTTTCGTCGTAGAGATCGTCTTCGGTGTGTCCTGTGAACATTATTTATTCATTTATTACAGGTTTACATGATTTGAGGATGTTTGGATTTTAAATCGATCCTATTTTCCAGCCATTGCCTTAATTGGGGAACAATGATTTTGTATCAAGTTTCGATGTTATTGAATACATATATATATATATATATATATATATATATATATATATATATATATATATATATATATTTATATATATATATAATATATATATATATATTTATATATATATATATATATATATATATATATATATATACATATATATATATATATACATATATATATATATATATATATATATATATATATAATATATATATATATATATATATATATATATATATACACGTCTTCGGTGTGTCCTGTGAACATTATTTATTCATTCATTACAGGTTTACATGATTTAAGGATGTTTGGATTTTAAATCGATCCTATTTTCCAGCCATTGCCTTAATTGGGGAACAATGATTTTGTATCAAGTTTCGATGTTATTGAATACATATATATATATATATATATATATATATATATATATATATATATATATATATATATATATATATATATATATTTATATATATATATATATATATATACATATATATATATATTTATATATATATATATATATATATATATATATATATATATACATATATATATATATATACATATATATATATAATATATATATATATATATATATATATATATATATATATATATATATATATATATATATATATATATATATATATATATATATATATTATATATATATATATATATATATATATATATATATATATATATATATATATATATATATATATAATTTGAGAATATTTACATTTTTATCGACACTCGATTTTAATCAGGCCTACATGATAAATGTGGATATATTGTCCCATTGAAATGTATTCAAAATTCTAATGAGTTTGTTATAATTTAGGTCAAATTGAATTCAAATTTGAATTAAAGTTGTTCAAAATTTATATGAGATTCATTTGAATCCGGATTCAAAATCGAAATACAATTGAAATTAAATTTTGATTGAAAATAAAATTTTAGGTTTAAAATTCGATTGAGTTTGTAAAGTTTGATTCAGTTGAGTGAACAATATAACCAATCAAAGTGCTAGTCTCTTGGAGCTAGCTAGACCTGGGTCGTTATTTCAAGTGACAGTCGCGGAAAGGGCCCAGTTTAGTGGTAGTTGTGTATATTCCTTAACCCTCTTAAGAGGAAATTGGTACACAATTTACATGTTTTACAATATCAGTCCAAGAGACTATGACTTTGTCAACATCTTGCGTTGTCACAGTATTTAGGTCGTCTAGTAAACAATAACCAATCAAAGTCCTATAGTCTCTTGGAGCTAGCTAGGCCTGGGTCGTTATTTCAAGTGACAGTCAGGGAAAGGGCCCAGTTTAGTGGTAGTTGTGTATATTCCTTAACCCTCTTCCGAGGAAATCGGGACACCATTTACATATTTTACAATATCAGTCTAAGAGACTGTGACTTTGTCAACATCTTGCGTTGTCACAGTATTTAGGTCGTCTAGTGAACAATAACCAATCGAAGTGCTTGTCTCTTAAAGCTAGCTAGGCCTGGGTCGTTATTTCAAGTGACAGTCGCGGAAAGAGCCCAGTTTAGTGGTAGTTGTGTATATTCCTTAACCCTCTTCCGAGGAAATCGGGACACCATTTACATATTTTACAATATCAGTCCAAGAGACTGTGACTTTGTCAACATCTTGCGTTGTCACAGTATTTAGGTCGTCTAGTAAACAATAACCAATCAAAGTGCTTGTCTCTTGGAGCTAGCTAGGCCTGGGTCGTTATTTCAAGTGACAGTCGCGGAAAGGGCCCAGTTTAGTGGTAGTTGTGTATATTCCTTAACCCTCTTTCGAGGAAATCGGTACATAATTTACATATTTTACAATTATCAGTCTAAGAGACTGTGACTTTGTCAACATCTTGCGTTGTCACAGTATTCAGGTCGTCTAGTAAACAATAACCAATCAAAGTCCTATAGTCTCTTGGAGCTAGCTAGGCCTGGGTCGTTATTTCAAGTGACAGTCGCGGTACGAGCCCACAGTTTCGTGCATCACTAACCTGTGAGATAGCTGACGATGACGCCCAAGACGACTGTTATACCGCAGCCAATCAGCGAGTAGTACATGTAGGTGATTGAGTAGATCTCAGTCAAAGCATCCCTGAGGAGGAAACAAGATTAGAATTGGAAATACTCTAAATGAATGAATGAATGAATTGACTTGTTTTCAACACCTGATGGTGATAACAGTTCAGGAGGCTCATTCTGAAACTGTATTTCGATCATACTTTCAAAGCGATCGCTTTGAAAGCGATTCGGCTGTATTCGCATTATATTATATTTTTTACGGCCCATAGTCATCGAATCCGTTTCGGTCGTCATGGAAATCGACGGATATATATAGCGAAATCGGATATATAGACGGATATATATATATATATATATATATATATATATATATATATATATATATATATATATATATATATATATATATATATATATATGTATATATATAGGCCTATATGATGAAGCGAAATCGAGACGGATTCGATTGCATGGAAATCGACGGATATTTTCAGAATAAGCCTCCAGAAGGCCGAGGTTCAGTTTGTTGACCGCTTTTTCTACCTCTTAAAATTCCAATTTGAATTATTATTGAATACCATAAATTTTGAAATTCTTCATTTGAGCAGAATCTCCAATCAAAATGAAAACAATACATATGCAATCCTGTGTGTTGAACTATTGCTCAAATTACGATTCTTTCCACACATTTGTCGCTTAAGGGGAATGTGCACTGAAAAAAATCTTTTTTTTCCCTTTTTTCTTTTTTTTTTTTTTTTCACTCATTATGTTGTTTAATCCAATAGTTGTACTGTCCCAGAAGTTTCAAGTTGTTACTCTTTTGGTTGTATTTGAAAAAAATATTTCAAAATTGCTTGCAAGCTAACTTTGCCTCCTTTCCCTGAATTTTAAACATTGATAACTCAGAAACATTTTTAGCTACGCTTTTGTTGTTTCAATTCCTTACTAGTTTTCAATGGTGAGACATAGAAAGCTGTTTTTTTTTTATTATGTTACTAATTGATTGCTACACCAAACTTGCGATTCCAAAAATATTTTGAAATCATAACTCATTCATGAAATGTAATTTTCACTTGTAATTAGACAAAATCCAAATTTTCAGAAAGATGTGAAATTCAAAAAATTGAAAAGTAGGTCACATCAAATATTTTCCAGATTCAAAATCGCAATTATTATTTTTGAAACACAACTCAACAAGATAAAAAATAAATACAATTTTCAAGTGTTACCACAAAAATTAAGTAGGCTTTTTTGTAACTCATTGTTATTTCAAGCTTTTAATTGATAAAAAAAAAAAAAAAATCAAAAATGGAAATTTTAAATTTTAATATTTTTTTCTACTATATTATTGACCATATCCCAAAATTTCATACCAATATGTCCCATATCCCTAGACTTTCACTTTTCAGTGCACATTCCCCTTAATTCCGAAAGTTTTCATATATCATTTCGTTCATTCAACGATTTCTATCATAAAATACCGCATCATTGTATTGTCACATGTTTTGGTGGAGGTGCCGGGTCGACAGATCGAGATAGAATGCAGGCGCACAATGTTTTGGAAGCTCTCAAATACGCAGCCTGATAGCTGTTAAGAGACCTTGGTTTGAGGGGGATGGTACTGAATGTTCGTTATTTGTCGTTTCCTCGTGGAGCTAACCTTCTGGTCAGGCTAGTTTCAAAATAGTGTATAGGTAAAATATATTCAACATGAATCGTCCAATTGTCAAACGTAAACAGCTGAAAAATCTATTTTTCAGTACAAATTGAATGTATTTTTCAGCCGCGTATACGTTTGACAGCCATAATATCATGAGAATTCATGATAACTATCATGAGAACTAACAAAATCTATTATTTTCGTAATCTACTGGGCCGTGTATAGCATTTTTGAGCATTGTTGTCTTATATAGTTCGATATAAAAGCGATAGTTGCGCTACAGGCAATCGGGACGCTGTATACTCAGATTCTGACCTCGGAAATATTTCACTTTCAAGATCCAAGTTGGGTCAACTCCTTTATATTATGATAGAATAGGTTGGTCACTATACATCGTGGTTAGTGACCATAATTGACGACTCGCAGTCTCCACCCCCTTAACGTCACAAATCATACCGTCCAATCAACAGGGCTGTTAGAACTGTAATGAAATTAAAATATCCATTCAGGGTATCTTCAAATGACCCTCAAATGATATAGATCCAACTGGCCAACTGGTGAAGCCACGCCCATTTCAAGTTGTCAATTGACGACTAATGATTGACCCGCCCATAAACGTCACAAAACAGAACATCCAATGAAATGGGCTTTGTTACGTGGGAAATTTTACATTGACCTACCAGAGTATCCCTGAATTCCCACATGAAGTATAGATCCAGGTGGCTTTCGCGATTAGCCACGCCTATCACTAGTGGTCAATTTGTATGGTAACAAGCAAAGAATAAAGAGGAAAGTTAAAAGTTACCAAAGTTACCATTCCATGGTAACAAGCCTCTATGTCAACCAACTCACCTGGGTCCTTGTGGTACCGGCAGCTCGTTAATAGCGGTGCCGTTATACATGTACAAGGGCAGTTCGGCCTTGCTGTGATTGGACCACTCGACCAGGGGGTGGAGGTGCGAGGTGGGCGAAGACACGATACGGCTGTAAGAGTCGTTGGTGCAGCCGTCGGTCGATAAAGGCAACATCTTCTCGGGCGGCTTGTCGATGGTGAGCGAGCCGAAGGTGATCCACAGGGTGAGGATGTGACCGATGATCATGCCAGACGCGGCACCCTGTTAGAGAGAGAACAAATATGTATATCGTGTAGAGGTGTAGACAAAGAGAATCGAATTGAAAAAATGAAAAATCGAATAGAAAATCGAATATATATAAACATATACGACTTTATATGTTGCGTCTATAATGGAGGACAGAATACCAAGACACACGTCATCCAACACTATCAAATAAAATTGATTCCAACTTGTTTTTGTTTATATTATTTTTTATATTGGGTTTAACGACGCACTGTAATGATGACTAAGATCTAAAGGCGTCGGATGAATGATTAATGAGATGATGGGATGATGAGATGAAGGTTTTATGGGTAATGGGAAGGATAGTGGGAAGGAAGCGGTCGTGGCCTATATTGTGGGAACCATCCCGGCATTAGCCTAGACTACAGAGGGAAAACACGAAAAAAAACCTGTAAAGATGGACGGTAGCGGGGATCGAACCGGGTCCAACATGCCCACTACCTCCCGGGTCACATGGAGCAAGTGCGTTAACCACTCAGCTATACATGTGCCGGTCTCACTTCTTTTTCCTCCACTATTTTCGCGCTCCTTTCTATATCCCCCTCCCCTTCTCTTTTCAAATTTTCATATTGGGTTCAACGACACACTATAATGATAACTTGGATCTATTGGCGTCAGTGAATGATATATGAGATGATGGGATGATGAGATGAAAGGTTATGTTATCAGATGTGTTTTGGTAGTGGGGATGATTCAGTTGTGACCGGTTATTGAGAAACCATCCCAGTATCGACATGAACGACAGAGGAAAACCAAGAAAAACCCTTATCAGGATGGTTTACCATGACGGGAATCAAACCCCGATCCCCTGAATGACGGTCCAGTGTATTAACCACTCAACCACACGTCTCAGTGCGTGTAAAACGTCTTCCTACGGGATCGTACCTTCCAGTTGACGCACGGGAACAGCATGGCTAGCAGGAAGACGCCCAACAATGGGCCGCTGGTGGCTGACGTCATCAGCATGGACGACTCGATGACGCCGGATAGCATCCCGACGCCGTAAGCGATGACCATGATGGAGATGCCGTACAGAGTACCTGCAAATAGCATAGGTCGTTGTTTCTCACTGTCATATGGGATTGCGAATGAATTTAATCAACTCAATTCAATTTCAAATCATTATATTCTTGCTCCTTCATTTAACATATACATATATAGAAATACAACACTAACAAAATATAAACGGAATAATAATAATGATATATATTGATGCAAAATCATCAGTATCAGTAGCAAATTGTATCAAATTCTAGTATCAAAACTATATTCAACAATGATGTAAATGGGAAACAGTAGTAGGAAATAATGTTTTTTGATTTTTTTTTTCATTTGTCACTTATCCCAATTTTGCACTTATATTTCAGAAATTCAAAATAAAATTCTAAATTTAGGTATATTGAAGATTCAAGAAGCTACTATAGGGCTGTTAGAATTATGACGAGGATTATATTTGTGGGGTTGTTCCTCGATGTAAGAACTTATATCGATTATCGTTCACGTCATATCGGGTTATCGTAATATATCGATGTTATATCTATTCATTCATTTATATTGGCTTTATAGCTCTCTCTACTGATGGCTACGATCTATTGACGTCGGTGAATGATACATGAGATGGTGGGATGATGAGATGAAAGGTCATTTTATTAGGTCTTTTTGGACAGTGGGGAGGAGTCGGTCGTGGCTTGATGTTAAGGAACCATCCCTGTATTCACCTGAACGACAGAGGGAAACCACGAAAAAATGCTCTCAGGACCATGGTGGGAATCGAACCCCGGTCCACTTAATGACGGTTCAGTGTATTAACTACTTGGCAATACGTCTTGGTCAATGTTATATAATACACATATCCTCTTATATGCATACATTGTATAACTCATGCATTCTTGAATAAAATACATTAACCAATCATTGAACACTTAGAATTCTATAAAAAAAAGTAATAAGATAGTAAAATTCCAACTGAATGTCGTTTTGTACATTTCTAATGAGCTGTTGTGGAAAACCACTCAATTAATGAAGCATGCAACAATTATCCACCCATCCATCAGGCATACCACATTGAAGATATCAAAGAGATCCGTCTTTCACCCGTAGTGGAATTTCAATATCTTAAATCGTTCAAAAGTTGATTTCAAACGAAACATTTTTCTGATTTTTTTCACACATTTTTTAATAATACCAAATATTTTGCTACATTTCAGCAAGTTGAAAAATTATTTGTTCCTTTCGAGAAATTTATATTTTCTTTCTATTCTGTTCAAAATGTGGGAAACAAGTGCACAAATATGCTGTGAAAATTTCAACTTATTTGCTATATCGGTTTGGGAGGAAAGTGGTCCAACGTGGGAAAGACACGAGTTTTGAGATAATTACAGTTGAAACGTTGCAGTCAAAACTTCATAATCAGGCCTATTATTAGGATGCGAAAACTTGTAAAAATCGGACTGAATAATTAACTGTGCAGTTTCTATCCATACAATTTACTTTCAGTTTCCTTTCTTATTCTCTTGGAACTAGATAGAATAATTAGTGAAATAAAAATGAAAAATCTATTCGGCACATCCGGATGGCCTTAAACCGTTCAAAAGTAGATTTTTTTTTAATTCCACATACTTATCACTGACAAAGTGTTAGGTGAGTGCATACTAACTAGAGCAAAAACGTGTCGACTTGGATATGCCAGGCCCAAGTCTTCTTCCTTCTACTCCTCGTCTTCCATCTCGACTCTTCTCATCACAACCCTCCATTTCTCTCTATCTTTCCACCATTTACCGCTCTCAACTTCAGTCCATGCCTTCTCTCTCTCTCCCTCTCTCTCTCTTTCTCTCTCTCTCTCTCTCTCTCTCTCTCTCTCTCTCTCTCTCTCTCTCTCTCTTCTCTCTCTCTCTCTCTCTCTCTCTCTCTCTCTCTCTCTCTCTCTCTCTCTTTCTCTCTCTTCCACAGCTCTAAATGTTGATATGTCACTAAATCGACACCCATGTATTCTTACACGAAATACATAAAACAATTCACTTTATATTTCATATTCAGAAATAAATTTCAAAGAAAATCACCACCCTGATACTGGATTTTAACGAATAATTACAATAATCATTTCGCTAATTTTATAGAAAACTAGAAATTATCATCTCAATTTCCGAAATTAAAATCAATTTATTTGTCCCCTAGGACCCACCTTTTTTCCTAGTCGTGACGTAAACATTACTCGATTCTGTTCATGTTTCTGTACAGAATTGGTATTTGGTAATGCCTATACGTCATGACTCATAGTCTCTTGAGGACAAAAATTTGATTATAATTTCTGAAATTGAAATGATGATTTCTAGTTTTCTCTAAAATTAGGGAAATAAATACCGTCATTATTCATTCAAATCAAGTTCCAGGGTTGTGATGTCCTTTAATAAACTACACATCCTCAAATAATCTAGCTGTTAATGGGGTGGCTCATTGAGCAAACAAATGAATGATACCATTTTTTTATAAGTAACTTTTTGAAATATCAAATCGGAATGTCGGCACTTGAAGACTCTGTAAGAATTTTAAGAAATCATTTATATAATTAACGTTTCAATATATCACTTTTTAATTTTGTAATCACTAAATCTTATTATTATTTTATTCAATCCTATTTTGTTTTTACATTTTTTCTATTCAATCAGTTCTCTTTTCATGTACTAATAAGTCATATTTCCAATCTATATCTCTATATTATTCTATGTATTTTTTATATTGATTGCTATCCTGTTTCATATTTTAGTCAGGGACCAATAAAGGTTTTCTTCTTCAAAATGTCAAAAAATGCATGCATCTTTGATAAACTGTAGGCCTATTGTAGAAACCTTAGGAGAATACCACGTACAACAATGAAAAAAATAACTTCTCACCAATAGTTTTAATCACCACCAACTGCTTCTTGTCCACCATATTCTTGAACCTCGGTATCTGCTGAAAGAAGTCCTCCCACGTGACCGTGGCCAGCGAGTTGAGGTTGGACACGGCGAGACTGAGCGCGCCGTTGAACAGACTGCCCATGAACAGCCCCATGAAGCCGGGCAAGATGTGGAACTGGTCTTCGACGAAGAACGGGGTAATCTCGTCAATCTTGGAAATGACGCCGAAACTCAGAGGATCGCAGTTGGCGTAGTTGGCGAAGATGACCATGCCGACGACCCACGGGAGGCTGAAGAGGACGGTGATGACGGGAATGTTCCACATCAGAGTCCTGGAATATTATAAAATATGTCTGTTTTCAATTATTCTTGGAACACTGTTATCTGCTGTTGATGGAAAGAAGTGATCATTGCACAAAAGACTCATTTCAAACTTCAAAGTGAAAGACATCAACATTCGTGTGTTATATATATATACCAATGTTGGTACTGTCCGGATGTATATCACAGAAACGGTTTTTACTTAAAATGTGTTCCGGACTTTCGGAAACTGAAAGACTTTTATCTGCGGCGGAAAATTATGGTCACCGACAGCGCCGTCCTGGTGTTGAAGTTCATTGGTTTTAAATAATTAGAATGGGGTAGTAAGATCGCCCTTGTGGTGCCCCGTCCAAACGATCCTACTTTTCATCCTCAGCCTTGATTGGGGAACAATGATTTTGTATCAAGTTTTGATGATATTAAAAAGAAATTAATCTTGGAACATATCGTGAGATAGATTGATAAAAAAAGCTAAAAAAATAGGAAAACGCAACATATGCTTTGTTGAATGAGCGATATAAGCATATTTATATGTAAAGTTTTTTTCATTGGTTCCACAGCTGCTTAAATCTCAATACAAGTAGCTATGAAAAAACTATTGAAGACACAAATACAAAACTTCAAATTTGTAATCATCTCATATGAATGAACATTTAAAAAAAAAATCATTTTATGAGTGAATGGCTACCTCTTTTAAGAGTGCATGAGAGTCAATTTAGCGAAATATCAGTTTTTTGGTGGTAACTTTTGAACGGTATTGGATATAAAAATTCTAATACGCGAGAAACATAGATAATTTTAATAGCTTCAAGACGATATAAGTTATAACTATTAAAGTCATGCCGCTTAAATGTCAAGCGTATACAGCTAAAAAATGTTTTTTTAGCTGTATACGCTTGACAGCTTTGCGACATGACTTGAATAGTTATAACTTATATCGTCTTGAAGCTATTAAAATTATCTATGTTTCTCGCGTATTAGAATTTTTATATCCAATACCGTTCAAAAGTTACCACCAAAAACTGATATTTCGCTAAATGGACTCCCATATGGACTCTTGAGGAGTACTGCAGCAATAGTAATTGAAGGTCATACTTGGTGACAGCGCTCTGAGAGTCCATGCTGCAGTATCTCTGCACGAAGTTCTGCTGACAGCCGAAGATCGACAGCGACATGAACAGCTGACCGACCAGGGCAGAGAAGGTGTTCACGCGCAGCGTGGGGTCCATGTTGAAACTGCGCACAAACACACAATCATTACCTTACGACCCCATCAACAGCTAGGTCACACGGGGGTACGAGTTAGTGGGTGATGTTGAAACTGCACACAAACACACAATCATTACCTTACGACCCCATCCACAGCTAGGTTACACGGGGGTACGAGTAGGTGGGTGGTGATGAAACTACACACAAACATATAGATTCATTATTAGTACCCCATCAACAGCTAGGTCATACGGGGGTACGAGTAGGCGGGTGATGTTGAAACTGCACACAAACATATATTCATTATTAGTACCCCATCAACAGCTAGGTCATACGGGGATACGAGTTAGTGTGTGATGATGAAACTGCGCACAAACACACAATCATTACCTTACGACCCCATCAACAGCTAGGTTACACGGGGGTACGAGTTAGTGGGTGATGATGAAACTAGGTAAAGTGATGATAAGTAAAATCACGTATGAAAGAGTACGTGCCTCCGACAGCTTGTTAAATAATATTGGGTTTAACGACGCACTATGATGATATTTGAGATCTATTGGCGTCGGATGAATAATTAATGGGATGATGAGATGAAGGTTCCTTAGATATTGAGAAGGATAGTGGGAAGGAAGTGGTCATGGCCTATATTGTAGGAACTATCCCAGCATTAGCCTAAACTACAAAGGGAAACCACGAAAAACCCCTGTAAAGATGGACGGTGGCGAGGATCGAAACGGGTCCGATATGCCCCTTCACCTCCCGGAGCACATGAAGCGTGTGCGTTAACCACTGCGCTGCATGTGCCGGTCTGACAGCTTGGTTGTTGTTGTTGTTGTTGTTGCATATACTCTAATTCACCTAAATCAGCCTAACCTGATTCATGTCGATGGGGCTTAAGTGAATGTACACTTACGGTCACATAAAATGGTTTGATTCGAAACTCAAATTTAAACAAATTCTGCGCACACTTGACCGAGTATGTATGATCATTCTCTTCTAGTTTTATTGCGTATAATATCAGTATACTTTCCTCGTGATGCATTTTTTGTTGCTTGATCGACCACTTCATGTGGCCGCCACTGTACGAGTAAACTCTGATCCGATTTCAACTACATATTAAATGTCTCTCTACCATAATTTGTTTTTATATTGGGTTTTAACGACGCACTATACTGATAACTACGATCTATTGGTGTCGGTGAATTATATATGAGATGATAAGATAAAAGATTATTTTATAAGGTATTTTTGGATATTGGGAAGGAATCGGTCGTGGCCTGTTGTTAAAGAACCATCCCAATTAACCTGAACGACAGAGGAAAATCACAAAAAAAAACTGTCAGAATCGACGACCATGACGGGAATCGAACCCCGATCTCTTGAATGACGATTCGATGGGCTAGCCAGTCGACCACTCGACTTATCTTCCATAATGTGTATATGTACTTACTCTAAGAAGTCGAGCCGACCTCTATCGTGCGACACTTCAACCACTGGGACCACACCGCCGAGCGAAATGCTGCCTTTGATGATGATTGCTATACTGCACGCGATCATGGCTAATCCTTGGACGACGTCGGCTTGGATGGCTGCTTTCAAGCCACCCTGAAATCAAAATTCACATTTTATCCACGTGATTTGTGTATTTATTTATATCGAAACTTGAGACAGAATCATTGTTCCTCTTTTCAGATTAAGGATGATAGTCAGGATCGTTCGGACGGGGCACCCCGAGGGCGATCTCACCACCTCGAGAATCAGTGAGAATCCAAGACGCTTGTGAGGTATGCCGTCCAATAAATATAAATTATCATCAAATTCTGAAGGATAATGAATGATTCTTTGAGTTTTGCAAGTGCATCAACGACCAGGTTATTTTGATTGATATATATATATATATATATATATATATATATATATATATATATATATATATATATATATATATATATATATATATATATATATATATTTACCAAATATATTCACTCATTATTTGATTTTTGGGGGGCTGACGCCCTTTGAAAATGTGCCACCCCAGATACGTCTCTGTACCTAGCATGATTTTTATAGTGGTTTATTGGGTAAGTATCCTGTAGGCCAATGCCTGTGATTATACTGTCCATTACCATGAGATTGAATATGATGCTGATGGCTGTAATGCTGACTATGGACGCCCAGTAGGGCAGGCCGATGACGGTCTTGAGTGCCACACAAGGTGTGAACACGGTCACGCCGAGGTTCAGGAGACTCCGGATGACGTAGGTCAGTGACGCGATACATCGCACTAGTTTGGAACGAAACCGCAGGTCTAAATACTGGAACAAATAAATCGGTATTATTTTAACGTGAATAGAGAATGGAGAGATAAATAAAGAGAAAGAGAGAGAGAGATAGAAGCAGAGACAAAGAGAGGGGCAGGAAGAGAGAGAGAGAGAGAGAGAGAGAGAGAGAGAGAGAGAGAGAGAGAGAGAGAGAGAGAGAATCGGCTCACACAATATATCACCACGTTTACTGTCAATTATAACATTTGTAGCGGAGCTACTTCAGCTACTGGGGCCACACAGGGTGAAAATAAACCTCATGATGCGTCAAGGTGATGAGGAGTTGATACGTTCTATAAATCGTTTACAAGTGACGTATTCATGTCCCCTTATACGTCCTTGTCTCCGAATAGACTACCTGTGTTTTATTTTTAATGGTGCTTTTAACGACCCTCCACTTACAGCTGGGTTATATGGAGGTACGAATAGAGGCTGATTATGAATCTATGAAGTGATGCAAGGTGAAAAGACGTTCACAAGAACAAGTGTCTCATGCGTGACTCGAATCTATCTCGACCTGACTGGAACAAAATTTCAATCGAATTTGAAGCCATTTCTTAGCCTCGAAAAAAGCTAGAAAAAATATTCCAAAAAAATATATCAACATTAAAAATATTTATAGAAAAAATATTCATCTCAATTTTAGGAATAACCCGTTTAAGCTGATGTGGGCTTAAATAAAAAAAGATGATAGTTTTTTGAAGCTCATAAATAAATGCTCTACTGCCATCCCTCTGACTCACTCAATTGGAAGCACAGCAGTAGAAATTTGAATCAAATCGGGCGTGGATTCGAGTCCCGCATAAGTCATAGTTTTCATGAAAATTATTCATCCATCACTTACTCGTACCCCCAAATAAACAGCTGATGGTGGGGTATTCGAGCACACAATAATTTCATTCATTCATTCATTCTATTTATATAAGAATTAACGACGCACTATATACGATCTACGACCTATTGACCGATGGATCTACGACCTATTGACCGATGACCGATGACCGATGACTACGATCTATTGGCGTCTAAGAATGATAGACGAAGAAATTTTAGGTTGAAAAGCTGTTGTCATTTAGTGTTTTTGGTTAGTGGGAAGGAGTCGGTCGCGGCCTGATAATAAAATAACAGTATCAACCTGAACGACAGAGGTAAACCACGAAAAACACTCAGCTTGGATGACGGAAATCAAAATCCGGTTTTCTGAATGACGGTTCGCTAACCAGTCGACCACACACGTCTCAGTGTACACAATACACATAAAGCATCATCAAATGCTCCACAGACCAGAAACAAAAGGTACTCGATCAGTTCACACAAAAACTTTACAGTGGTAATAAACCAAGCCTGAACACTATTCACTAAAACCACTTAAAACTGATTTCTTCCTGGAATTGTTATGACAATTGGTTCTTTACTTTTGACCTTGACTGGATTAATTATTGCTTTATCACGTAATCAGAATTACCGGGATCTACAATGGAAGCTGTTCTTTAAAACTCAAATCATTCTCGCGTAAGTTCTCTGTTTTATTTAGATGGAGAATTAATAGTGGCATCACCTTGATCGATCGAATGAATTTCTTGATAATCTGACTTGCAGATTTATTTCATCTCACTACAATATTTATAGATGTGACTTGATATTTAATGGGGATTATTGCTATTGCACGTCTGTAATGATTATTTTTAATGGTACGTTTTTTCAATATGTTTAATGATATTCATTGATTTATTTGATGTAACTTGATGTATTTCATGGAAAAGGATAACTTTCAAGATATCTAAGAATACGCGGTTTGTGAAAAATGGATTTTTTTGAAATATATAAATTACCCTAGAGGCATAGAAGTATGTATTCGAGATTCAATCGGAATTATTTTCAATTATATATGTGATTGTTGGATTAAAGAACTCACCAACAAGTAGTTTATTGTAATAAAATGTGAATAAACATGTATATTTCATGTATACACAAATGTTTCACGGAATAAATGAATTATTATTAACATTATTATTACAACTATACGCCAATATTTATCTATTGCATTTATTCATATTGGGTTTTAGCGACGCACTGTACTGATGACCAAGATATATTGGCGTCGGTGAATGATGATGAGATTGAAATATACAACATTGACCTTATGAACCAAAACACTGAAGGGATCAAAACTATTGATTAAATTACAGCAAAATTTGAAAGATCCGAGTTTGAGTTTTTGAGTTTTTCCTACAGCTGCCAAAATTGTTCCAAAAATTAACCAGAGATTGCATTGAAAATGGGTGAATCATTGAAACCTGTGGTTTGGATTAAAACACGTGCTTTTGAGAGTCTCTTGTGTTTTTAAAATGACGACTTTCACGGCCCATAAGTTTCATTCATATTGGGTAAAACGACGCACTCTACTGATGACCACGATCTATTGGCGTAGCTGTGAATGATATATATGAGGTGATGAGATTAAAGATTATTTTAGTATGTATTTTTGGATACTGAGAAGAAGTCGGTCGTGGCCTAGTTACCTGGTAGACCGACGTGATGCCGAGGTTGTAGTAGACGGGCACGAAGACGAAGCAGACAATGGGATAGGCTAGGATCATCCCGTATAGCGTCTCCCACATGGCGCTCCCGTTGTAAAACAACTCGGACGGGTATCCTGGAAGAAACAGGCAAATATTAAACACGTTGTTGTAAGGATAATCGGTGGTTGAAAATGGCGAGAATAGAATAGTAGAAAACTTGATATATATATATATATATATATATATATATATATATATATATATATATATATATATATATATATATATATATAAATATAAATATATATATATATATATATATATATATATATATATATATATATATATATGTATATATATATATATATATATATATATATATATATATATATATATATATATATATATATATACATATATATATATATATATATATATATATATATATATATATATATATATACATATATACATATATACATATATATATATATATATATATATATATATATATATATATATATATATATATATATATATATATACATATATATATATACTTATAAATATATATAATATATATATAAATATATATATAATAAACTTATATATATATATATATATATATATATATATATATATATATATATATATACATATATATATATACTTATAAATATATATAATATATATATAAATATATATATAATAAACTTATATATATATATATATATATATATATATATATATATATATATATATATATATATATATATATATATTTGAGAAATACTGAAAACCTTCTAAAATTAGTTGTGCAAGTGTGACGGAAATAAATTGATAAATAAAGGAAAAATGTGATTAATCAAATTATTCATCAGATATTTCAATCTAGTAGGGCCTATCCATGTTTTAAAAAAATATCATGACGTATTATATATATATATATATATATATATCTATATAAATATATTCATATATATATATATATATATATATATATATATATATATATATATATATATATATATATATATATATACATATATATATATATATATATACATATATATATATATATATATATATATATATATATATATATATATATATATATATATATATATATATATATATATATATATACATATATATATATATATATATATATATATATATATATATATATATATATATATGTATATATATATATATATATATATATATATATATATATATATATATATATATATATATATACATATATCAAACCCAGATAACCAATTAAATTGGGCCAGGGGGTGTTTCCTCCACTTTTTATAGGGCAGACTTCTCATATCGTCATTATATTAAAACTCCAAGGAAATTTGAATTCATTCGGAAATATTTTTCTCCAAATTTTCTCCTCTGGGTTATTCCATTTTTCTTTCAACTTTGAATTGGGTGTTGTCAGAAATAGTACAATCGATTGAGCCTCAGAACTATTCAGTATCGAATTTAGATGATGACTCACGTATAAGTCAAGTTTCAACTGAATATTTACTTCCGTTTGACCTGTGGAACGCCAAAAAAAAAGTTATATTTATTTGAGTATATACGTTGAAATTGAGTCATGGCTTCGCTCAACTAATTATCTTCAGTCAATGACTTCGGATCCTTCTAGATGCTGTATATATGTCATCTTGTGTCTACGGTAGTTTCATTGACTAGCAATTAGCGTGTAACATGTAACATGCACATGAGGCACAAACACGCACAGTGGTTCAATAAAAACACTGTAGGTGGTGAGATGTTGATGAAGGTCGTTTTTACAACGTCCGGTTAACATTTTTATATAATTTTCTGTACAAATACAACGATTTCTGCAGCTAACATTGTAACATGATATCGGTCCTTATGAAGGTAATATTAATACACTAGGAAAATGCAGTACATGCGTTGTATGAGCGATATATTTGTATGTATAAATTATAATGAGTCGAGAATTCACACATCTTGATGATTTAGCGTTGAAACACGAATGAAAAGTAAATGAATTGGTGAATCTAAACGTGCAATATGGTAAAATTATCAAATAACTAATTATTGATGGAGTAAGCTGCATGATTATTTGAACGTTAAATAGATTCTCTGGTAGCAATTATTGAATTCCAAATTCCAAATTTAATAAAATTAACCTCCAAAATATATCATCATCTTATACTGCACCTCACAAAAACGCTGAAACAATCAAATTTGAGAGAATTTGTTTATTTACAAAAGTTTTCAACATTGTTCAGTTGGTAAACGACCTTCTGTTTCAGCGGAACAAGTATTATAATCACATTAAAAATTGATAATTCACTGATATTTCCCGCAATGTCAATGAAAATGTTTGTATTTGTATCCAATATTATTGTATTCAAATATTGCAAGTATATCTGGGCAGGTATTTTCTCTTCGAACTGATCGATATTCACCCCTACAGAATAGGCAACATACATATCATATCATGTAATGATCCAAAAGGAAACAAAACCATTATTATTATTATTATAATTATTACATGCAATATTTGAATACAATAATACAACAATATTGTGAACAAATACAATAATTTTCATTGACTTACGAAAAATATTAATGAGTCATCAATTTTTGACTTAATCAAATCATTCACTAATGGTTCTTTTTTGTTGATTAATTGTATCTATATTTCTCAAGTCTAGACTTGGATATCATTAATGACAAATTGCATGATAGAGTAATTACGACTGATTAATATCAATTAGGTATCATTTTTATCAATCGAGGCACACAAAGGGAATTATAAATATACTCATTTCACTGATGTATCATGTGCCACAGGCTATTGGATGATCGTAAGCAAAAACTTCCCTCTTGTCAGAATCAGGCATTTGCTTTTTTGTATGCCCTCCACGCGAGTTACAAGACAAAACTAATACACATAAACGTTTGAGATGTAATGATTTTCCAGGAATTACTTATATTTCAACTTTGGAACTTTATATAGTTTATATGTTAGATCGTTAAGATCGTTGTTAAATGTTAGGTTAATTGGGTTAGGTTATGTTGGGTTGACTGAGTTCTGGTGTTATCTAGGCCAAATCAGCCTTCATCCGAGAGCTATAGTGAAAACAAATAGAATGGGTAACCATGGTGACAACAACTTTGAAACTGCCAGTTAAGAACTACTCCCACGGTGGTAATTCCGGCACTGATTCAGTTAGATTGGTTTTATTCAGGTAGATTAGTTTGAGCTGCACGCAACAACAACAACAACAACAACAACAACAACAACAACAATAATAATAACATCGTCTGCATGTGGTGACATAGACCGATGGACCGATGAATAGACCGACTGCCCTCTTACTCACCTATAGGAACGAGTTGACTCCTATAGGATCTGACTCCTTTGGGCTGCGCGCAACAACAACAACAACAACAACAACAACAACAACGAAAACAACAACTCACCTAGGAACGATCTGACGCCCAGCGTGCCTCTAGCTATGGACAACATCATGGCCGCCATGGAAACGCTGCCCGTCGCGAAGACGTAGTCGGCCTTGGTCCTCTGTTTGGGACCGATAAACTTGCTGTAGATCGGGACGAGTGAGCAGCCGGCGAGGAAGACGGCGAACACCAGGTAGTCCCAGACCGTCGTCGTGCTGGATTTCACCATCCTGGATACGACGCGTCTCTCACTGTCACGGGCTGGACGTCCTTATAGGGAGACGGTGGCTGGAAAGAGGAGATAATAATGATTATTGATTCGGGGTAGTTCGGGGTGGTCAACCGAGGAACAAAATGGGAAGAAGTGGAAGACGAGAGATGGTGGGAGAATAGAGAACGGTGGAGGGGACTCGTAGGAAGAGAAGAAGAAACAGACGATATGCCTAGCAGTAGTGAAGAAGAGGAGGAAGAAGTCGGAACTGGCAAGAACCGATTGATATGAGAAGTCTGCCCTAGAAAAGGTGGTGGAAACACCCCCTGGTCCAATTTAATTGGTTATCTGGGTTTGAGATATATATATTGTTTATATTTGAAGACCCCATTGACAGTGGAGTTATAAGAGGTCATGAATGTGGAACGATTAAGAGATTTCGATGCTGGAAAGAGAGAATATTGATTATTGTTTAGCCGAAGACCCCATTGAAAGCTAAGTTATATGGGGTACGAATATGGAACGATTAAGAGATGACAATACTGGAAAGTGAGAATAATGATTATTGTTTAGTCGATGACCCCATTGACAGCTAAGTTATATGGGGTACGAATATGGAACGATTAAGAGATGACAATACTGGAAAGTGAGAATAATGATTATTGTTTAGTCGATGACCCCATTGACAGCTAAGTTATATGGGGTACGAATATGGAACGATTAAGAGATGTCAATGCTGGAAAGAGAGAATAATGAAATGATGATTATTCGAGTCCCGGTCGTGGCGTATCCGCGTATCTTGTGTTTTAATACAGAATCAGAAATGCTTACGTCATGACTCGAGAGTCTCTGGAGAGAAAATCAATGTATGATGATTTCTGAAATTGAGATGATGATTCCTAGTTTTCTCTTAAATTGGGGGGGGGGGGGAGGGGGGAGGAGAGGGGGAATTCACGTATCATCATTTCAAATCTAATCCCAAAGTTTTGATACTTCAACTTTTAAAATTATAAGTTACCGGTTTCGTACACCTTTTCAAGTCAGAAAAGGCAGCACTAGAGGAAATTCATCCATTGTAGGATGTAGAATGGTGGCATTTAATTTTTTTCTTTCAAATTACTGCATCGATATGAAAAATACATTCACCACTAACGTGAAATGAATTAACGAACATACAAAAAGGAAAATTTACAAAAAAAAATGTATTATGTTTTTCATGTATAAGGCCTATGTGTGAATAAAATGTGTATCAAATTGAATTTAAATTGAATTGAATTGACATTGAATTGAACGAATAAACAACATTCCTATATCACAAGTGTTTAAAACAGTCTCTCATGATATAATTTCAAGACCTCTTCGGATGTCAAACCCGGCACATGAGGCACGACTTCCAGTGGTTCCGGATCTAACTCGTGTTAGACAGGAAGCCACTCATTATGTAGGTAAAGCTAGGTAAAAACCAAGTCCCACTTTCCTTTGATTCTCGCGTCGGTCGGTCAATGCCGCGGCAACACACGTTACATACAGTCATACACAATTGTGCGAAAACAGTCAACTACCATAATCCATAATTTTATAGGTACTAATACAGTCGAGTGGTAGCACACTGAACCGTCATTCACGAGACCGGGGTTTGATTCCCACCATGGTCGACCATCCTGACAGGGATTTTTCGTGGTTAACCTCTTCCATTTCACCTCTTCCCGTCATCTTATTTATCATATAATGACGCCAATAGATCTTATAGTCATCAGTACAGTGCGTCGTTGAAACCGATATAAAAAAATGTCATTCCAAAATGTTTCAGATAATTTATCATGGTGTTTCTAAAAATTCGAACCGATTTAAACCAAAAAATATAGTAACCAATATATTGTTCCAAACTGGATAATTCCACTTGTTCAGAAAAAGTTTCATGTTGATCAGTCAGACTGTGCGACATATGCAGTGCTTAAAAAAAAAACACACAGCTCCGTAAGAGTAGGATGGAAGGCTTCGCTATCGCTCATTCAAATTAATTTTTCATGACATCCTATTTCTCTATTCACTATACGGTTAACAATACCCAAATTATGTGTATGTAATCATAAGTGTGTGAATACTTGAAAATTATAACCACGAGGTCACATATAATAATCAATTACAGTTTTACCGGAATTAAATGGATTACAGATGTTGGCGTACAAAAAAAAGCACGAAATTGCTTTGATTTAATTATGATATAAGTTATGTTCAATTTAAAAAGCATCATGAACCTATAATTTCGCTCGTCATTAATAATTGTTTGGGACTACCGAAAACAATTTACTTCCGAAGCTATTAACTTTGAACAATGATACTGGGAGAAGAGTGTATCAACTATAGCGTTTATATTTTCTACTTATTATACTGAGAATCACAGGTTGTTCATGTGGTGACATGTCAAAAAAATTGGGCAAATTTGCTACAAGATGGAATAAGACAAATTCTTTTTTATTTTACGAACTTTTTTCTCTAATATACGTCTCATCCGATTTATGTAAAAATTCGGATTCGAATGTATAATTTGTGTACTTAAATTCCACAGAAATTTGAATCCATCAGAATCAAAAGAAATATGTTTCACATATTTTCTTCCCCAAATTATTCTTACAAGTTTTTCGAAATTTCATGATTATTCCTCTCAAAAGTGGTTTAACCGATTACGCCACAAATCTATACAGTATACTGAGTTAGATGATAAGCAATATGCCAAGAGAAGAAAATGACAAATGACAAAAATGTGTACCAAGCATCATAAAAAAAAATCCGTTTGACCTGTGAAGGTCGAACAAAAAAAAAACAATCAGAAAAAACAGTTTTATATTTTTCGAGAATACGGTAGAATTAAGTATTCGCTTCGCTCACCCAATTAATAAATCAATCAACTATGCTTACGTCACATATATACGCCTCCCTGTTAGGCTTCATTTCCCGGTTATACCTCATCAACTTCTTATTCTAGTTTTTTAAAATTAAGAAATTAAAATGAAAATCAATTTCATAGTTATAACCAAACGATGACGTTCAGTAAAACTGTAACTATTGCTACCTGTATACAGCAATCCTCTTAGCCAACAAAACTATTCCATTTCAAAGTACTATCTGAGTTCATTTTGGTATTTCCGACAATTAAAAACTATTAAAGAACTCATAACAACTAAAGATGATTACTTAGAGATGATTATACCAACAAGTACAAAGATTTCTGCAATCTCACTTCTGTCGGTTTTCATTGTATTTTAAGACTGATGACTTTACCATGATGTTCTCAAGTGACATCCAGCATCCTGGTTATGTATTATGAATCAACTTAAGAGGCCGCGCAGGCGCTCTACACGGGCTCGTTGTTCGCTCGCTTCAGACTCGAGTTTAACATGCATCGTGTGCTAGGCGCCACCCGTAGACTAGCCCGCCGAACTCAGATTCACATAAACGCCGTTAATTCCCTAGCTCACACTTCTGATATATTTCACATTCTATATTTTTTTTCGGTATTAAAAAATATGTATCTAGGTTTTCGTAAATTATAAATTTTTCCATTTTTCATTTGAAGAATTTGAAAAATCACAAACTTTTGGTTCAAAATTCTGTATTCACGGTAACCTTCGTTTTTCAATTACTAACATAACGCAAAAACACTCATATTGATATCACCAAAATTACGACCGTGAGAGTTTGCGGCGTGAAATACGAGCGCCTGCGACCTCTTAAGAGGGTCTTGGGATGATTGTACGCATTTGTGTACTTTTAATTAAATTATGGTCGATGTCGAATGGGTGGAAAACTATAAGATAATTACAAGAAAATGGTTCGGGTTCAAAGAAATAGTTGATTTTTTTTAATGATGTCTAGATTCATTTTGTAGAATAAAATCTGAGCAGTGTTTAAATATATTCTAATCTAGCTGTATTGCATGAATACTCCAATATATATATATATATATATATATATATACATATATATATATATATATATATATATATATATATATATATATATATATATATATATATATACATATATATATATATATATACATATATATATATATATATATATATATATATATATATATATATATATATATATATATATATATATATATATACATATATATATATAAATATATATATATATATATATATATATATATATATATATATATATATATATATATAAATATATATGTATATATATATATATATATATATATATATATATATATATATATACATATATATTTATATATATATATATATATATATATATATATATATATATATATATACATATTTATATTTATTTATATATAAATAGGAGAAATAAGAACAATATATTTTTCAATTTTCGCTGAATATGATATGCAATTTCAAAAGTAATCTAACTATGCAGCCAATTATGAGAAAAAAATGTGGAATATATTTTCAGACCACATATCGATCGATAAAGAAGATCAAAACAGTGGAAACAATGAATAGCCTCATATATGCTCAACAGGTTTAAGTTGAACCAAGGTAGAGAGAGGTCCGAGTAATGTGCTGCAGCCAATTATTACAATTTGAATGAATGAATAAATAGTTTCAAACCACATATTAATCTAAAAGATCGAAATTCAAAAGAACATTCATTTTCTATTTTATTTATTTCAGGTTCAACGACGCACTGTACTGATTGCTAAGATTTATTGGCGTCGGTGAATGATATATATGAGATAATGGGATTATTATGAGAGCTTATTTTATTATGTGTTTTTGGATGGTGGGAAGGAATCGGTCGTGGCCTGTTGTTAAGGAACCATCCCAGTATTGACATAATTGCCAGAGGGAAACCACGAGAAACTCCTGTCAGGATGGTCGACCATAACGGGAATTGAACCCCGGTCTCCTGAATGACGGTTCAGTGTATTTTAACCACTCGGCCACACGTCTCAGTTCAGAAAAACAATAACTCAAGATGGTTCAACAGGTTAAAACCAAGGTAGATTGAATTTATAAAGTCAGATAATGTGCTTGTTATTTTATACGAATCTTATCTCGCTTCTATCACATATTGCATGTACTGGTTTCTAAACCTACTACATTTTCAATTATAAATAGGCCTCTATATTCCATACATTTTCCTTTTGTACATATACAAATTTCTTTTATACATAAATTAATTCTATATATTTTTTTATTTGTAGACATCCTCTATCATATGTGTGATTTATTACCCACAGTCACAACAAAGACAAGCCGAATGATAACAAGAGAGAGACGAAGAGAGAGCGAGAGAGGGAGATAAGAAGCGTGTCAGACAGTGTGTCAGCGGTAGCGTGTCGGCAGCCATGTGCCCGCGCTCACTCGCATTCTGACTCACTGACATTAATAGTCGATTTTAATTTCTACAGGAAGTTCAAATGTCGTAATCTCAGATACTTCTTATCAAAACTAGAGTTCAATAGAATTAATTACACATTAATATTTCCCTAGCTGTATCGTACGAAATGTCAATATTATCGTTTGACCAGTGGCGTAGCTGCGGCACAAAGGGAGGGGGGGGAAGAGGAACCCGGTAATTAAAACTTTCTCAATATATTCTATATATATTTTAAATATATATATTCTAAATATATATATATATATATATATATATATATATATATATATATATATATATATACATATATTATGATCACATTTTCGTATACCTCGAGATTTATTGTTTGTAAGATGAGTAATCTATCAATTTTTGTTCTCCGGAGTGGTTGGATCGCCGTTGTGGTGCCCATGTCCGAAAGAACCCACCTTTCATCCTTGACATTTATTGATAAACAATGATTTTGTATCAAAATTTGATGTTGATGAAATAAAAATATATTACGATTGCTATTGAACTGACCCACATTTTTTTTTTGACACTAACAGACCTACATTTTTTGTATCAACACATTTTTTTACAAGATATGATTGTATAACACCCAGTTTCTGAATATCCAACAAAGCCTCTGAGAAGGCTTGATTGTAGGCGAGCGTAAAAATAATATAAAATAGAGATGGACCAGTGGCTAGCAAGCTGAACCGTCATTCAACAGGCCGGGATTCGATACCCGCCATGGTCGACCATCCTGACAGTTATTCGTGGTTTACCTCTATCTTTCAGGCTGATACTAGGATAGTGAACAATAAGTCTTGACCGACTCCTTTCCTCTATCCAAAAACACCAAATATAATATTCTTTCCATCATTTTATAATTCACGATCATTCATCGACGCCAATAGACCTTGGATCTTAGAGTTAGTAGTTAGTAATAGATATTAGTCAACGATCTCAGCTAGATGTTAATACAGTACGTCTTTTAGCCTTTCGTTAATGATATAATTTCTTATATCAGCGGAAAAATAAATATATTGCGAATAATATAGCGGAAATATATCGGAAAAATAAATATATCACGGTTTCAAAAAAGCTCGAAAGCACTGTATTTATGTATACGTTTATGAACGAAAATGATGTGAATATTTTCAACCTTTCATTTCGTTAAAATTAATTTTCAAATATAAAACTATGATAACCCTCCAAGGAAGGGGCGGGGGGGGAGGAGCACGAGCATATTGCGGGGGAGAACCTGCAAGTATAGTTACGCCACTATTTGACTTACATGACACTTCAATAATTATCCAATAACAATAATATTTGTATTCAATTTTTGGAGATTAGATTTCTGTATACGGAAGAGAAATTATAAAATAGCTTGGCGATGAGACAGAGGATTGCTCGATAGATCGACGTTATATTCTTTTTCTTTCGAGAATTTATTTAGTAAAATATCATTTTCATCTTTTCTATGACATAAAAATACGATCATTAGGTCAACGAAATATAATTTGGTAAAAACAAAATTGAGACTATTTTTTGAATAATTATTTTTTAATGGCGTCATAAAAAAAATTTGTGGGAAAAACAAACTGATTTGCCTATTTCTTTTGAAAAATAAAACTAGAATTAAACCTGTATCGGTGAGAAATAACTGACATTAGGGGTCCGTGGACGTTGAGAAAAACAAGTTAATTTTTATAACCTTTGATCATATTGGTTTTGTAATTAAATGAGTCATATATTATATATTGATAAGTTTTTGCATATTAAATCTGTGCTGATTCACATTCACATGGACCAATATCAGTTTCATAGATCTTAAATTCCATCAATATATTTACTTGATTGTAGATTTTGATACTATCAGTACTGAAAATTTGTTTAATTCTTCCCCAGTCTCCATAATTCGAAAAGTTTCCGCCAGGGTTGACAATTCACAAACAAAAATGAACATCAAACGTGCCGTGAAAGATATAAAAAAAATCAACAATTGATGACTAATAATAATTACGATTCTGTATTCCATGAAATCAAACCAATTTGACATTGAAATGTGCTCTCTCTCCGTTCGTGTAATAATAAGAAAATAATCAATATTTAAATCAAGTTCCCATGTTATTGTTTAAACTTGTTCATATTTATGTTGGTCGAAAGTTGAAAGAATTTTAACAATGTTCAACAATATTTTGGATAATATTTCTTGTAGGTCCTTGAGGAGCTCAAATTTCAACTCAGGTAGTACAGAAATAGTAGCATTCTGCGCAAGTGGAAAATATATGTATTATAAGTAACATGTAGGCCTATAGGTAGTAATTTAATCATTTTCAAATATTAAATTTTTTTTATATTTATATTATATTTATATTAATATAATATAATATTAATAATATATTTTAAATATTAAATTACCTAGTGTAATGGTGAAAAAACAAATTGTTTTGGCATTTAAAATCCTGAACATAAGGAACACCATCCATCAGCGTCATATTTTCAGTGTCAACGTAACATATGAACGATCGTACAGTACTCGCAGCGTCACATTTTCAGTGTCAGTGTAACACATCAATGATCTCAGCGACTTTTCACATTTATATATTGAAACTGTTTCACACTATTCAGAGAATTATTTTCTGAATATTTTCGAACCATAATAAACATTCACAATATGCTACGTGTTATTTGCATTTAACGGTATACAGGTGAGATAAAAAATCGTTGACAAAATTATGGTGTGTTACTGTTTCATATATATATATACAACTGATCTTTCCATCTTTGTTATTATTTATTTCATTCATTTTTTTTTCCAAATTTATGTTTCCAAATTATTACCCTATTTACAAGGGTGTTTGGAAAATTCTATATACATATATGGAAAAAAAATGAAATGAAAATAACTTATAACATACAACAACAACAACAACAATAATAATATAACACAATAAAATTATCAATTTAATATTATAAATTTAAATAATTAATAATAATTAATAATAATTTTAAATTATGAAATTTGACTCAAGCATTTCCTACAAATATTGTCTGCATTATATGATGTATATATGCTAATTTTGTATATCTTGCACGGTGTCATTTCATCACGATCGTTGATATGATCTTTTTTTTCTATGAATGTTGAGTACTAAAAAAATAAATTGGTGGTTAATTTACTGGAAATATTTTGTTACACTTACAATTATATTGTTACAGTGCATCTGTTGTATGTTTACATAATGTTTATATATCTCTGTGTGTACGACAACTCTACGTGTTTATGTATCCCTTCTGTATTTCATTGTATTTTCTGTGTATTTATAATTTTATTTCAGAAATGTATGTGAATTATGTTTCAAACTGGTTAAATGTAAGATCGTCTCTGCCGAATTTCGCCAGCAATAAAAATCTCATAATAATAATAATATGTAATCAACAATGAGAGATCAGTTATATGTAACAGTAACACTCGATATTTTTGCCATCAATTCTCACCTCACAGCGTACCGTTACATACAATTAGTATCACGTCACCTATTGTGATTGGTTATTATGGATCGATAATATTCCAATTAAGATAATTATCTGAATGGTGTTAAGCAGTACTTCACTACAATATGCTAAACGGAATGTCACTTCGATCAATTATATGTTACATTGAGACTAAAAATGTGACGCTGTGGGTGGTGTACGATCATGTTACGTTGTCACTGAAAATGTGACGCTGTGGGTGGTATACGATCGTTTATATGTTAAGTTGACACTGAAAATGTGACTTTGTGGGTAGGTACCCCTCTATACTTTTCACCAAAAAAGATTAGTCTTACAATTGCACTAGAGTTCGGATATTTAATATCGTTCTAAAGTTATCACCAACTACCTGGTATTGCGCTAAATCGACCTCCAACAGCCCACACCATTAAACTAGCTCGAGATTCTGGTGCATGGAAATGGAAACACAATTGCTTCTTGGTTGCCAAATAACTCGGATAAGGTATACGCTGTTCCATGAAAGTCCATGGGAGTCGATTTAGCGAAATATCAGGTTTTTGGCGATAAATTTTGAACGGTATGAGATATCAAAATTTGAATACAGAGAAAACAGAGCTACATTTAATACCTTCAAGATGGTATAAGTTATAACTTTATAGCTCATGTAGCATAATGATCAAACGTTATCGCCACAGTCAAGCTCTTATAAGGCTTTGTGGATAAGCGATGTGAATTTTGTTAATTGTAATGTTTCTAACTTTTGTTTTCCCCAATAAAAAAAATACAGATAAAAAAAATTGTATACGGTTAGGTTTTTTTTTCATCTGTATACGCTTGACAATTATGCGATATAAGTTGAATAACTATAACTTATACCATTTTGAAGGTATTGAAAATACCTTTGTTTCCTCCCTGTTAGAATTTTGTGATATCTCATACCGTTCAGAAGTTATCACCAAAAAACTTATATTTCACTGAATTTACTCCCATGGACTCATAGAGGCTGCATGGCACGTTGCTCAGAAAAATAGAGAAAATCATATTTACTGTTTTTTTCCATGCTGACAAACCAATTGAATGAAAAGTGTATACCAACTCTAAGATGATTGTGTTCTCTTTGATCAATATGCATTAATTTAATTTAATTTTCATTTCATTTTATTCTGCACAATATAACAGCTAATACATAATATAAGTTAAGGATTATAAAATTAACAGAAGCCCGCGTAAGAACACATCCAAGTTCTTGAGTGCGGGCTTTCAAAAGAAAAACATTTATAAATATTGTAGCTCGTAGTAGATACGAAATAAATAAACAATATTTGATATTTAAGAGAAGACAAACAGAAACCGGCACAGGTAGCTGAGTGGTTGACGCACTTGCTCCTTGTGACCCGGGAGGCAGTGGGCAAATCGGACCCGGTTCGATTCCCGCTACCGTCCATCTTTACAGGGGTTTTTCGTGGTTTCCCTCTGTAGTCTAGGCTAATGCCGGGATGGTTCCCACAATATAGGCCACGACCGCTTCCTTCCCACAATCCTTCCCATTATCCATAAAAAACCTTCATCGCATCATCCCATCATCTCATTAATCATCCATCCGACGTCAATAGATCTTAGTCATCATTACAGTGCGTCGTTAAAAGGCAATATAAATAAAGACAAATAGAACAAAAATTAATTTTAAATCACCAACACTAAGTTGTTGTGGAGAAATGAATTTGTCCAGATTAAAATAAATATGGTAAATATGTTTAATGGTTAAATTTAACATTCCATGTTGGTGAATTCGAATAGTTCTGAGGCGTAAGTCGATGAATACCAAGAATGTAATGGAATTCATTGACGTATCATCTTAAAACTGTTCATATTCACCAAAATAGAACGTCATATCAATTGGAGAGCTTGAAATTGTCTTGGGGTTGATATACTTCACATTCAATAACACTGGGGGCGAATTCAGGTACCTTTTTTACTCCCTTAAATTTTAGCTAGCGTAAATTTAATACGACAGCTACAGTCATTCGCCTAAACTTACACATCGTATTTGGTCATTTACGACATCAAAAACGTACTCGAATTAGCTCTGTCTTATATTTACGTTAAGACAGCTATTTAAGAGAGTAAAGTATACCTGAATTTTCCCCCTGGTTCGTGGACATAGGAAAAAATATTAAAGAAAAATGTCTCTGTTTTTCTAAGCACCGTGCATGCACCCCCTTAAAGTATTGACACTGACTTTAATTGCACTTGTTTTGTACTTCTTTCATTTTAATCCCATTATTATTATATCTATACTTTTCCCCATTTATTTATGTTCCTTTTTTTATATATTGGGTTTTAACGACGCACTGTAATGATTACCAAGATCTATTGGCGTCTGAAGAATGATTAATGAGATGATGGGATGATGAGATGAAGGTTTTTTTTGGGGGTAGTGGGAAGGAAGCGGTCGTGGCCTATATAGTGGGAACTATCCCGGCATTAGCCTAGACTACAGAGGGAAACCACGAAAAAACCCTGTAAAGATGGACAGTGGCGGGGATCGAACCAGGTCCGACATGACAACTACCTCCCGGGCCACATGGAGCAAGTGCGTTAACCACTCAGCGACATGTGCCGGTCACTTTATTTATATTATATAATATAAATAAAGTGAAAATATTTTTCCACGGCGCTAAAAAATATGTTTATCGGCGCACTATACTGATGACTACGATCTATTGGCGTCGGTGAATGATGTATGAGATGATTGATAGTATGAAAAGTTATTTTATTTAGTGTTTATGAATAGTGGGAAGGAGTCGGTCGTGGTCTGTTGTTAAGGAATCATCCCAGTATTGACCTGAACGACAGATGGAAACTAAGAAAAACCCCTGTCAGGATGGTCGACCATGGCGGGAATCGAACCCGGTCTCGTGAATGACGGTTCAGTGATAACCACTCGGTCACACGTATATTTTCATACTTGAGGACAAAAATTGACATATTGGACAGAATTAATACTAATAAGGCCCGGTTTTACCAATCTTAGTTAGGGTGCTAATCCACTAACTATTAAGTAAGGTACGAAAATAACATATGTAACCAATGGTGATAACAAGTTAATCCACTTACTATTGCCTAATCCAGTTTCGTAAAACCGGGCCTAAGGCCCGGTATTACCAAGTCTAGTTAGCCTTTATATGACAGTTAAAACTTGTTAAAACTCTGTTAACTTAAACTTGTTAAAACTCTCAGATAAATGCTAACTGGACTTGGTAATACTGGGCCTGAGACAAATTTTGTGACAACGCATTTGAAATGATTGATCTGTCCATCAAAGTAGAACGAGATATTTGTACCAACTATTTTTACCTCCTATACGGATAGTGATATATGATATACGTATGTCATGCATGCACCCTGAATTGAATATATATTACGGATCGACGGTATTTTATTAGATTCTCCTCTGCATGTATGCAGCAATTTCATCACAATTCTTTTGAAAGAAAAGTCACCACCATGGTGTATATATATTATGTGGACACTAAAAATGTTACTATGCCAAGAATCCAATTTATAAAATATTTCTTGTTTTCATTGTGTTCATCCATTGGAAACTTTGAATAACATCAAACTACCAGATTATATTCGTATCTAACCTCCTTGGATTATAGTCACCGACCAGTATTAAAATTCTTCTGTTTATTCAATTTGAATTTAAACTTTGTTCTTAATTTCATTCATAGTTTGATGATTATTGTTTGCTTGACGACCCCACCAACAGCTAGGTGAAACGGGGGTACGAATGAGCAGGTGATTATGAAATTAAGAAGTGATGATAAGTGATAGAACGCTTACAAAAACCCATGCCTTATGCGGGACTCGAACCCACGCACAACTGTGACTTCAGTTTATGTAGGGGTGCCTCAGCTGACCGAGCTAAGTATAAAAGCATGAAGCCTATTGGGTATTGAAAGATTGTGGAGAATTGAGTTACAATAATAATAATTAAGGTTATATATTTTCCGATAATTTTTTATTTCTTTTTATTGTTGTGTATGTTTTCGTACGCTCAAATTTTGGGTAAATTGACACACCTATTTTTTCATATTTTATGATTTTTTTTTTTAATTTTTAAAAGTATGTATAGGCTATAAGCTCCGTTCCGCCTGCCGGTGGTATACGCGAGGTTTATACACCAACCTGACCTACCCCTACCTAACCTAAACCACTGTCCACCTTTGTCACCTTCATCAGATCACAAAGCATCAAATTAAAGTGAGTAAAAAACATATTAAAACAAACAAAATACAAAATGTCCGAACTACACATAGATATAAACAAGATCTAATCGGAAAAAACCAAAATAGCAAACATCGAACACAAATTGGCCATGCGGTAAGTTAAATCAGTAGAATTACCAAATTTTGAGGTAAATTTACTGTGTAACGTACCACGCCATTTTTTTTCAATTTTTTTCAATTTTTTCTTCATTTGTTTTAAAGTATATAAGCTCCGTTCCGCCTGCCGGCGGTATACGCGAGGTTTATACACTAACCTGACCCTAACCTAACCTACTGTCCACCTTTGTCATCTTAGTCAGATCACAAAGCATCAACTTCAAGTGAGTAAAAAAAATATTAAAACAAACAAAATACAAAATGTCCAAACTGCACACCATAGATATGAACAAGATCTATCAGAAAACACAAAAAAACGCGAACTTAGGACAAAAATTGGCCATGGTACGTTAATCAGTGAAATCACCAAATTTTGATATAGGTTATAGTATTCTAATCTCACAATGACTAAGTCGTTACTGAAATCCACACTGTTATTTTTACTTTCCGTTCCACATCCTACATCAAAAACTAATAACATCAATATTTTTTTTAAAAAATCCCTTCCAAAATTCACACTTCCTCGTACTTACAACTCTTCCTATCTAGTCCCAGTCAATAAACGACGGGTCTCGAACCCAGAACCCGGCTGGCACCGACGTGAACGTATGTACTGTAATCACTGATAAACTGTTTTGCACACGAACCACACAAACCGACGTATGCCTCAACACTGACCAGTTAGACTGCATGCTAGACTGTGTTACTGTTACCCATCCTGCCTCTGTTGTGTATACGTCTTCCTCCTACATTAGCTCCACCGGCCAACGGGTCACATGTCAAATACTGGGATTG
>OZ023331.1:44459764-44472264 GCA_964007535.1 Brachyptera risi | reverse complement strand
CATGCATCTTTATATCTAGTTCAATGTATTTTGACACTAACACAAATTATTTGAAATGTATACTCGTATCCATGAAAGAAGAAGTCGTGTATACCAACATAACAAACACTTAATATCACAGCTGTTTTTGTAAATTTTTTGTATTCTTGGTATTTTGTGATTCTTGATACGAAATTTGAGATGAGAAAGCCACTCATTTTTCAAAATCTTCAAGTCATCAAAGTTGCAGTGATCGGGATTGTGCTATTATTATACCGATGTTTTTATTTTTTCATTTATTTATATGGGGTTTGACAACGCACTCTACTGATGTCTACGATCTATTGGCGTCGGTGAATGATATATATCAGATGGTGTGATGATAAGATGAAAGGTTATTTAAATATGCGGTTTTTATCTTGTGGGAAGGAGTCGGTCTGTTGTTAAGGAACCATCCCAGTATGAGCTTAAAGACAGAGAAAAACCACGAAAAAACTCTGTCAGGATGGTCGACCATGACGGGAATCGAATCCCGGCCTCCTGAATCACGGTTCAATGTGCTAGTCACTCGACCACTCATCTCAGTCCGATGTTTTTAACCAAGATTTAATTGGCAGAAAACCTTTTCTTCCTTGAATACAAATTTCATTAGAATATAGCCCATGATAATATATTCGATGTATCGAGCGATTTCGATCCTACATTTTTTTAATGTTTCAATTAAAATCATTAAATCATCGTCTAATGAACAACAATTGACAATTTGTGTCAGAAAACAATGAAAACTGTGAATGTTCGAATTATTTTCCAGCCCTGACATTATTACCTTAGAATTTATTGTTTCTTAAATGAATCATCTTATTTTTAGTTATTCTTTGGGGTGGTAAGATCGCCCTTGTGGTGCTCCGCTCAAACGATCCTATCTTTCATCCATAGCCTTAATTGGGAAACAATGATTTTGTATCAAGTGTCGATGATATTAAAAAAAAAATGGCAATTGAGATTTGTTGCTAACAAATCGACATCATGCAATTGAATTATACTTTATTCATTCAATTCCGACCAAACTACCAATTACCATTCAAAGCATTTAACTGTTGGCCTGTAGGCGTTTTCATGACCATCATCAATGATATGTAATTGCATATTTATGTTCCACACACCATCCAATTCATGTTAGACGTGCATAAATCAAGTGACAGACACGAAACTTGCGTCCATGTTTTATTTGAAATCACCCAACGGAGGTCGGTACTCATATTATCAGTCTCAATTATTGTATGAGCGTGACAATGACTAAGTTGGACTCAACACGCATTGACGTCGACAATCATCCGTCTAGATGGAGTAGATGAAAACTGAGACGAGTGGTTAATTCACTGAGGCCCGGTATTACCAAGTCTAGTTAGCCTTTACCTGACAGTTCAAAATTGTTATCACCATGGTTACCTGTGGTATTTGTTTTCACCAACTCTCAGATAAATACTAACTGGACTTGGTAATACTGAGCCTGGACCGTGATTCAGGAGACCGGGGTTCGAATCCCGCCATGGTTGACCATCTTGGCGGGTTTTTCGTGGTTTCCTTCTGTCGTGCAGTTCAATACTGGGATGGTTCATTAACAAAAGGCCACAATCGACTCCTCTCCACTATAAAAAAAAACTGATGACATCACCTTTAATTTCACCATTCCATCACCTCATATAGCATTCACCGACGCCAATGGATCGTAGCCACCAGTATAGTGCGTCGTTGAAACCCAATTAAAAAAAAAAAAAATTGAGAAATAGGAGGGCAGTGACGTAATTGTTCGGATCTCAAGGTGGATATACATATATATATATATATATATATATATATATATATATATATATATATATATATATATATATATATATATATATATATATATATATATATATATATATATATATATATATGATATATATATATATATATATATATATATATATATATATATATATGATATATATATATATATATATATATATATATATATATATATATATTTACATATATATATATGTATATATATATTTACATATATATGTATATATATATATATATATATATATATATATATATATATATATATATATATATACATATATATATATATATATATATATATATATATATATATATATATATATATATAATAACCAATCCAAAGATATGTTGATATGTTCTAGCTCATCCATCAACGCGGCAACACATAACGCGTTTTCCTAGTACAAAGTAATAGTTGTTTTAGTGTTTTGCAAGTGCTCAGTACTCGATCCGATACAGGCTTGCCATGCACCAATTACCAGACGAGACTAGTATTGTACACATCCCACACAAACAGCTGATCATTCTGAATGGTAATTCGGAAATTACCAATCACATAGAAATCTGATGTGAAAATCTCGCTCGTGACGTCACCCTTAGATATATACTTCATTTGTATTCAATGTCATTGGTTGGAGAGGAAAACGCTGTAAATGCTTTGTGATTGACATTCGGTCGATGCGGAGGTATGACAGGGATGCCGTTCAGTCCGGAAAATAAGTGATATGTAAAAGGTGCGCAATCAAATACTTTTCACAACATTCATATACCATTTCAATTCGCTGTATCATAATACCATTGAAATATGGTCTGAAATACCTGGCAAATCATTTTTTTCCATATATTTTCATGCCAACAATTTTATTTTCACTTCAGTTCACCCAAATCCTATAAGTTTGTCCTAATTATACCTGGCAAATCATTTTATTCCATATATTTTCATGTCGACAATTTTTTTTACTTCAGTTCACCTCAGTTCTCAAGTACAAGTCCTATTTATACCTGGCAAATCCTTCTTTTTTATATATTTTCATGTCCGCAATTTTATTTTTACTTTAGTTCACCCAAGTCCTATAAGTTTGTCCTATTCATACCTGGCAAATCTTTTTTTTCCATATATTTTCATGTCCACAATTTTTTTTACTTCATTTCACCTCAGTTCTCAAGTACAAGTCCTATTTATACCTGGCAAATCATTTTTTTCATATATTTGCATGTCCACAATTTGTTTACTTCATTTTACCCAAGTCCTAAGCGAATAGTGGGTAGCCCTACACATTCAAAAATATGGAATGAACGTATTGCCTTTGCTTTCATATACAACTAAACTTCTTTCAACTGATGTCACACACGTACTTTTTTTTAAATAAGTGGACAATAATTAACCCCAAAACTGAAAGTGGTTAGTTCACTGAACCGTCATTCAGGAGATCGGGGTTCGCCCCATGTCGACAATCCTGACAGGGCTGTTTCGTGGTTTCCCCCTGCCATTCAGGTCAATACTGGGATGGTTCCTTATCAACAGGCCACGACCGACTCCTGAAGTCTTGCCCACTATCCAAAAACACCTGATGAAATAACCTCTCATCTCATCATCCCATCATCTCATATATCATTCACCGACGCCAATAGATCTTAGAGATCAGTACAATGCGTCGCTAAAACCCAATATAAAAAAGACGGTGCAATAGAGAATGAATATGATAGAAGTTTAATATATTGATATAACAATAAACCCGCGTAAAAACTCGAGTTGATACTGAGATAGTTCCTCAACAACAGGCAGCAACCGACACCTTCAGTCGGTTCCCACTGACTATACCAGCTCCCACCATCCAAAAAACACATGATAAATTAACTTTCATCTCATCATTTCATCATCTCATTCATCATTCACTGACGCCAATAAATCTTTACCATCATTACAGTGCCTCGTTAAACCCAATAAAAATAAATGATCCCCAAAATGTGTTTTCCAATCACAATTTTTTTAATTTTTTTTTAATAACATCGAAACTTGATACAAAATCATTGTTCCCCAATTAAGGCTATGGATGAAAGATACGATCGTTTGGACGGGGCATCACAAGGGCGATCTTACCAGCCCAAATAAATCAAAATAATATAGCTAATTCAATATATAGAATTAGAAATTTAACATAGCTAAGTTTGTCTGTCCCAATTTTATATAGTAATAATAACCTGACAAACCCACTATCTCCATTATAGCACGTCACAAATATTAGGCCAACTTATAATCCAAAGTAAATAATGTAGTGTATCATGAGTTTCCTAGACTACGTGTTCTGTCTCATTATTCTTGGAATAGAGCTAGGCTACATGGCAATGAATGCGTACAAACACCAATTGATTACCATCTACATCTTAAATATAGCTTAAGAGTCTATGGGAGTCGATTTAGCGATATATCAGTTTTTTGATGATAACTATTTTAATGCACGTGAAACATAGATAATTATAATAGCTTCAAGATGATATAAGTTATAACTATTTGAGTCATGACGCATAACTGTCAAGCGTATACAACTAAAGAAGTGTGCTTTTTTAGCTGTATACGCTTGACAATTATGCGACATGACTTGAATAGTTATAAATTATATCGTCTTGAAGCTATTATAATTATCTGTGTTTCTCGCGTATTAGAATTTTGATATCTCATACCGTTCGAAAGTTATCACCAAAAAACTGATATTTCGCTAAATCGACTCCCGTGGACTCTTAAGGTATCTACCTAACTTTATTGACGCTAAATATTATCAATACATCACACAACACAAGTGAAGTCGTCTATTTATTCCAATACTAATAATTGGGTTAATCGATACTCTCTTATTGTGAGAAATAACTGGAAAGTATTGACGTACGTGTGAATTCTTGTAATTAGGGGCGGATGAGGAAAATCTACGGAATAAGAAGGTTCCGATCGACCGTTCCCCCCGACCCACACCAATGGCGTGCGGGTGGTTCGCTCCTTTTTTATTTCGTTGATTCAAGTTTACCACAGATTCGATTGTAAGATTAGATATATAATCATTGTGAATTATTATGGATTGAAATTTGATATAGTAAAACCCAAGAACAATATTCAAGACTTGGGCCCCAATAACGTTCGGTATAGAATTAATATTGTGAGTGATATTTAATCTCGAAAGTTCAGTTATGAATTTGAACATTGAGTTACAATTGACTCGATTTATTTTACGATGTGTGAGGTGGGCTATATTAAAATGTGTTGTTTTTTTTCTCAAATTTCAATAAAAAAATTGTTATTCATATCACAATCTGTTCTATAGCTGTTATTTTTTTGTTTTCTCCTGAAGAATGAGAGGTCAAAATATCAAAATAGTTAAAGGTCAATCAATATTGGTCATTTTCCGGTCCAATAATTATTTTTGGACAAGAAATATCATCTTTTTACAGTACATTTATTGTATAATCTGGGGAAAAATATATAAATTTGCCAAACCACTACGTCAATAAAAAATATCAATTATGGCCCACCCCCTAACTCATACCACTGCCGCCCGCAAAATTCGCCGTTCTCTGTATAGCCTATATTTTTTAAAGCATATGGTAGAATGTATACAATTCTATCACCATTTATTATTTCATATATATATATATATATATATATATATATATATATATATATATATATATATATATATATATATATATATATATATGTATACATATATATATATATATATATATATATATATATATATATATATATATATATATATATAAATATATATATATATATATATATATATATATATGTATAAATATATAATTATATATATACATATATATATATATATATATATATATATATATATATATATATATATATATATATATATGTATATATATATATATATATATATATATATATATATATATATATATATATATATATATATATGTATATAAATATATATTTATATATATATATATATATATATATATATATATATATATATATATTCATATATATATATATATATATATATATATATATATATATATATATATATATATATATATATATATATATATACATATATATATATATATATATATATATATATATATATATATATATATATATATATATATATATATATATATATATATATATATATATATATATATATATATATATATATATATAGAACATCGCTCTCGGTATTCTCTCCTACCAATCTCCGCATATGTAATATAATTGGAAATATAATAGAGTGGACCCATCAATCTTCCTATAATTGTCTGTTGATTATCCTCTATGACAATTCACTTGTTTGAATGAGTAAAACATAATTCAAATATTGAATGTATAATATTTATAACAACTCGTAGAAAATGATGTATCCACGTTTCTCCAATTAGAATCAATAAAAACAACAATAAAACCATTGAAATTACATAATAATAATGTTTCATTACTGCCACAATCTGGTGAAGACAAAACGAGAACCATACTGTGAAATAATAGACTTGTATTCACAGAAGGAGGAAGGTCGTTTACCAACTAAACAATTGCAAATAATTCGATAAAAATATAATCTCGCTACATCTTACCCCTAACAGTCAAGCTAGCATTTTTAACTTTGTGGGATTTTATGATGAACGTTTCATGTAATGATGTATTTATTGTGTGAACAATAATTAGAAAAAAAATCATTAAAATCTAGTTTCAGAGTTGTGTGATGTCCTATTTCCGTTTTATTTGTATTGTTGCGGTATTTTTCAGGCATTGTTTTTTGCCGTTTTTCTTTTTTTGACGATGATAAAAGCAACTACATCAATCGAAATCATATAACATTATGTTTGAACATATCGTGTTTCACTCCTATACTTGAAATCAAAATCAAATATTAACAAATACACAAAAATCTATTTCCCTAATTTCGGAGAAAACTAGAAACCGCCTTCTCAGTTTCGGAAATTAAAATCAATATTCTAATCCTCCATGGGCCATGAGTCATGACGTAGGCAATACCGATTCTGTATAGAAACATGAACAGAATCGAGTAATGTCTACGTCACGACTTGGAGAAGGAACCGGGTCCTGGAGGACAAATAAGTTAATTTTAATTTCTCAAATTGAGGTGATGATTTCTAGTTTTCTCTAAAATTAGGGAAATAAATATCCTCATTACTCGTTAAAATCTAGTTTCAAGGTCGTGGTGTTCTTTAAATTCATGTTTGTTATATTATTCATCCATATTGGGTTTACCGACGCACTATATACTGACGACCACGATCTATTGGCGTCGGTGGATGATGAATGAGATGATGGGATAATGATATGAATGGTCATTTTATTAGGTGTTTTTTAGTGGAAGGGAGTCGGTCGTGGCCTGTTATTAAGGAACCATCCCAGTATTAACCTGAACGACAGAGGAAAACCACAAAAAAAAAACCTGTAAGAATTGTCGACCATGGCGAGAATCGAACCCCAGTCTCTTGAATGACGGTTCTGTGTGCTAACCACTCGTCCACTCGTCCCATGTTTTTTTTTTTAATATTGTCATACAACTATCATCTTCCGTGAATATAAGTATATTCACATTATAAACACTTTCGCAAGGTCATTTGTCATTGTCTCTTAGCAACCATCCGCTTTAATCAAGATGTGGTTGTGATTAATATAATTACTCTAGCTCTAATCACCGAGTAGAAAAGACTGTATAGTAAGAGAGGGCAACAGTGTAGAAAAGTGGTGACATACAATGTCATATAGTTTAAAAGTGTTTTCGGTAATTGGTTTAGGTAGTTCTATCAATTAAATTTTAATCGAGCTGTAAAGCATTTGATTATTTTATAGTGAAAGAGTATATATGTTTGTCATGCAGTTTACGATGGTGATTGGTAAAGTTGGTGTAAACGAACTGATAGTGGTGCAGTGATTGAAAAGGAGACATTGTTGTCAAGTTATTTATTTATAATGGGTTTAACGACGCATTATACTGATGACTACGATCTATTGGCGTCGGCGAATTATATATGGAATGGTGGGATGATGAGATGAAAGGTTATTTTATTAGGTGTTTAGGATAGTGGGAAGGAGTCGGTCGTGGCCTGTGGTTGAGGAACCATCCCAGTATTGACCTGAAAGACAGAGGGAAACCACGAAAAAACCCTGTCAGGATGGTCGACCATTGCGGGTATCGAACCCTGGACTCCTGAATGACGGTTCAGTGTGTTAACAACTCGGTGAGAGACATTGTTGACAAGTTAATACAACATTATGTGACAACACCAGAGAGAAGAATATATACAATCGGGGGATATTTTTTTTCCGAAACTTGATACAAAATCACTGTTCATCCCCAATTCATCCCAATCTGTCCCTTTTACAACAATGTGTGACATCACGAAGCCTCTAGGCAGGAAGAAATCAAACGCTGTTCCAGAAAATAGGAATCGGACCGCAATTTACTACCAAGTTAATAAAAAGGCGTTAATTGATCTAATCATTTATTAAAGTACAAAAATATAATTTTTAATCGAAGGTATAATAACGAGTTAATCCGGTAATTAACACTCGATGAACAAATTCACTATTCGTAAAACCGTACCTATAAGTATTTAGAAGGTTAATACCACGGAATTCGATTTATCGAAATATCAGTATATTGGTGATAACTTTTGAACGGTAAGAGATATTAAAATTCCAATACACGAGAAACACAGATACTTATTATAGCTTCAAAATGATATAAGTTATAATTATTGAAGTCACGTTGCATAACTGTGAAGCATATACTGCTAAAAACACATTATTTAGATGTCGACACTTCACAGTTACGCGACATGACTTAAATAGTCATAACTTGTATCGTCTTGAAGCTATTATAATTATCTGTGTTTCTCGTGTATTGGAATTTTGATATCTCATACCATTCAAAAGTTATCACCAAGAAACTGATATTTCGCCAAATCGACTCCCGTGGACTCTTAAGGTGACAGTTTCATTTTCAACCCAGTCCGTTTTTTTTTTTATATTCAACCCTGCACATCTTCATATTTATTGGGATTCTTTCCACCCTTGCGATGTCCCGTCCAACGCCTTCCTGTAATGACCTGTCGTTCACAGCATTTTTCATAATAACTCCCGAAAAAATGCAGCACTGATCACGGGGTCAACAACACTAATTAGCACTGATTCAACACTAATTATGTTGTAATTCTGAGGTATAGATTCGTTTCGTGGGGGACCCAGCTTAGTGTGGCCCCCCACAGTTTTTCTTATCTGCATGCCAAGGGCAGCAGGCAGTAATTATGAACTCAACCGTATACCAATTAGCACTAATTCAGAAATAATTGTAGGCCTACTAACAATTTGAATCCCGAATTCAACTTGGGTAAGCACAACTTTATTGAGCCGAACTGTTGACTCGTAATGAGACGTGTGGTCGAGTGGCTAGCACACTGAACCGTCATTCAGGAGACCGAAGTTCTATTTCCGCTATGGTCGACCATCCTGACAGGGGTTTTCGTGGTTTCCCTCTACCGTGCAGAACAATACTGGACCGTCATTCAGGAGACCGGGGTTCGATTCCCGCTATGGTCGACCATCCTGACAGGGCTTTTCGTGGTTTCCCTCTACCGTGCAGAACAATACTGGGATGGTTCTTCAACATCAGGCCACGACCGACTCCTTCCAACTAAATAAAAACACTAAAATAACCTATATCATCGCATCATATCGCATATATCACTCACCAACGCCGATAGATCGTAGTCATCAGTACAATGCGTCGTTGAACCCAATATAAATAAATAAATTTACTCGTTTGATGAAATTCCTTGGCTGGTTGTAAATGTGTACAAACACCTTACCCTGGATTTGAACCTGGCCCCTTCAAACAGGGGCTATATATAACAGCACTTTAGAGAATATGGTCAATAACTCACAGCCAACATAATTTAGTTTGTTCTGCCAATTGACGACTCGAAATAGGCGTGGCTTCACCAGTAGGCCAGTTGGATCATGTAATTTGCAGTCATTTGAAGATACCCCGACTGGATATTTGAATTTGACTACAGTTTTAACATCCCTGTCGATTGGATGGTATGATTTGTGACGTCATGGCCCGGGGCGGAGACTGCGAGTCGTCAATTGAATAACAAAAATCGATTCTAGATACTTTTTATTCCTGTATTATTTTATTACAATCGAAAACTTGACACAAACTCAATTCTCAATTCAGGCCCAGGATGACAATCGGTAGGATCGTTTGGACAGGACACCACAATTGAAGCGAATTTAATTTATATTTTCAGTAAGAAATTCCAACTTTAAAATAATTGAGAACATTTATTCAGAATAGACTTGAGGAGCTCAAAACAAAAATGTAAAGTTCATTGCTTTATATAAAAATAATCCTATATTATATAATGTTTATGAGAGTTCACTTTTTTCACCATTTTCTCGTCAACATTCCAATGGTTCGCATGTTATTTCATATGGTATTTATCATGCAGTTAAATCCTATATGTTGGCCACAAGTCAAACAATAACCAGGCCAAGTTTAAGCCAAGGCATTTCATGTGATACAAAAATACATCATTTTCACGATCAATATATATTTTTAACTTTTCAAGACTAGAACATCTCAGATGCAAGGCTGACACAAAACAACGTAAGCTCCAAAGTGACATATTCGCAAAATGTTATAATGAGTTTTCAGAAGTTTTTCTGCTATATTTAGTTTATAGACTAGACATTGAATGACCATGGAATATGGACTGAAATATCGACTTATAATATATAATGAAATATTTCATATAACTGAGACGGCCGGGTAGATTAGTAGCTTGTACGTTAAACCATCATGCAGGGGACTTGAGCTCGATTCCCACCACGGTCACCCATTCCGACTAGGTTTCGTTCTATCGTTGAAGTTCTTCAATATCAGAGGACACAAACCTCTGTCACAAACTTCTCCTTCCCACTGACCAAACACATAATGACCGTTCAATGAAATATCATCTCATTCGTCATTCACTGACGCCAATAGATCCCAGTTATCATTAGAATAAGACGTTGATCGAGCCCAATATAAATCAATTTAATAATGTATATATATGTAAATATATATATATATATATATATATATATATATATATATATATATATATATATATATATATATATATGTGTATATATACATATATATATATATATATATATATTTATATATATATATATATATATATATATATATATATATATATATATATATATATATATATATATATATAGATATAGATATACATATACATATATATATATATATATATATATATATATATATATATATATATATATATGTATATATATATATGTATATATATATATATATATATATATATATATATATATATATATATATATATATATATATATATATATATATATATATATATGTATATATATATATACTCAATTCTCAATTCAGGCCCAGGATGACAATTGGTGACAATATAAAAGGATGACAATATATATATATATATATATATTCAAGTCATGAACTATTCAAATCATGTCGCATAACTGCCAAGCGAATAAAGCTAAAAAAATGTGTATTTTCAGCTGTATACAGTTATGCGACATGACTTGAAAAGATATGACCTATGTCATCCTGAAGCCATTACAATTATCTGTGTTCCTTATACGAATTTTGATATCTCATACCGTTCAATTGTTATCACCAGAAAACTGATATTTCGCTGAATCGAAATCTCAATATAGACTCTCAAATAGACTCTCAATGACTCTCAATAGTAATTTGAAATTCGCACCGTTTATGGTACCGGCCATCTGACGTGGCACGGATAGTTGAGTAAATGAACGCCCCCCACCCTAATCAAGACAGCCTGGCAAGTAATTCTAATCACCTATCATGAGTCTTGACCGAGGTCAACGTGCATGACCTTACGGGTAGCCAATCAGAACGCACTTATCTGCTGTCGTGAACACATTCGCATGGAGATTATAGAAGCGTTCACACGCGACAATCTAAATCTGGCGTAAGAAGCGTAGAACGGGGCATTAACAACGCCTTTTTGATCAAACCTACTTTACTCAAATTCAACAGAAATAAATTATGATTCTGATCAAATTTCAAAAATTAATTGGTGAAGACTGTTTGCTTTTTATATATATATATATATATATATATATATATATATATATATATATATATTTATATATATATATATATATATATATTTATATATATATATATATATATATATGAAATATCGAAACTTGATACAAAATCAATGCCACTCTCTGTAGTTCGGTCGGCACCGCTTTAGAAACTGAAGTCACCGCTAGGCGTGGGTTCGAGTCCCGTAAAAGGCATGAGTTTTTGAAAACGTCCTCTCATTAATCATCACTCCATAGATTGATAACCACCTGTTCATTCGTACCACCGTATAACCTAGCTGTTGGTGAGGTCGTTAAGCAATATATATATATATATATATATATATATATATATATATATATATATATATATATATATATATATATATATATATATATATATATATATATATATATATATATATAAATATGTAAAAAAAATAAAAAATTCTTCTTTTTTGAATGAGAAAGATGGTTTACGATA
>OZ023331.1:44426142-44459564 GCA_964007535.1 Brachyptera risi | reverse complement strand
AAATATATATTTATATATATATATATATATATATATATATATATATATATATATATATATATATATATATATATATATATATATAGATATATATATATATATATATATATATATATATATATATATATATATATACATATATATATATATATATATATATATATATATATATATATATATATATATATATATATATATATATATAGAGAGAGAGAGAGAGAGAGAGAGAGAGAGAGAGAGAACATCGCTCTCGGTATTCTCTCCCACCAATCTCCGCATATGTAATATAATTGGAAATATAATAGAATGGACCCATCAATCTTCCTATAATTGTCTGTTGATTATCCTCTATGACAATTCACTTGTTTGAATAAGTAAAACATAATTCTAATATTGAATGTATAATATTTATAACAACTCAGAGAGAATGATGTATCCACGGTACGCCAATTAGAATCAATAAAAACAACAATAAAACCATTGAAATTACATAATAATAATGTTTCATTACTGCCACAATCTGGTGAAGACAAAACGAGAACCATACTGTGAAATAATACACTTGTATTCACAGAAGGAAGAAGGTCGTTTACCAACTAAACAATTGCAAACAATTCGATAAAAATATAATCTCGCTACATCTTACCCCTAACAGTCAAGCTAGCATTTTTAACTTTGTGGGATTTTATGATGAATGTTTCATTTAATGATGTATTTAATGTGTGAACAATAATTAGAAAAAAAAACAATAAAATCTAGTTTCAGAGTTGAGATGTCCTATTTCCGTTTTATTTGTATTGTTGTGGTATTTTTCAGGCATTGTTTTTTGCCGTTTTTCTTTTTTTGACGATGATAAACGCAACAACATCATTCGAAGTGATAAAAAACATTATGTTTGAACATATCGTGTTTCACTCCTATACTGAAATCAAAATCAAATATTAACAAATACACAAAAAAATCTATTTCCCTGATTTCGGAGAAAACTAGAAACCGCCTTCTCAGTTTCGGAAATTAAAATCGATATTCTAGTCCTCCATGGACCATGAGTCATGACGTAGGCAATACCGATTCTGTATAGATACATGAACAGAATCGAGTAATGTCTACGTCACGACTCAGTAAAGGGCCGAGTCCTGGAGTGCAAATAAATTAATTATAATTTCTCAAATTGAGATAATGATTTCTAGTTTTCTCTAAAATTAGGGAAATAAACATCGTCATTACTCGTTAAAATCTAGTTTCAAGGTCGTGGTGTTCTTTAAATTCATGTTTGTTATATTATTCATCCATATTGGGTTTAACGACGCACTATACTGACGACCACGATCTATTGGCGTCGGTGGATGATGAATGAGATGATGGGATAATGATATGAATGGTCATTGTATTAGGTGTTTTTTTAGTGGAAAGGAGTCGGTCGTGGCCTGTTGTTAAGGAACCATCCCAGTATTAACCTGAACGACAGAGGAAAACCACAAAAAAAACCTGTTAGAATTATCGACCATGGCGAGAATCGAACCCCAGTTTCTTGAATGACGGTTCTGTGTGCTAACCACACGTCCACTCGTCCCATGTTTTTTTTTTTTAATATTGTCATACAACTATCATCTTCCATGAATATAAGTATATTCACATTATAAACACTTTCGCAAGGTCATTTGTCATTGTCTCTTAGCAACCATCCGCTTTAATCAAGATGTGGTTGTGATTAATATAATTACTCTAGCTCTAATCACCGAGTAGAAAAGACTGTATAGTAAGAGAGGGCAACAGTGTAGAAAAGTGGTGACATACAATGTCATATAGTTTAAAGTGTTTTCGGTAATTGGTTTAGGTAGTTCTATCAATTAAATTTTAATCGAGCTGTGAGGCATTTGATTATTTTATAGTGAGAGAGGATATGTTTGTCATGCAGTTTACCATAGTGATTGGAAAAGTTAGTGTAAACGAACTGATAGTGGTGCAGTGATTGAAAAGGAGACATTGTTGTCAAGTTATTTATTTATATTGGGTTCAACGACGCACTATAATGATGACTACGATCTATTGGCGTCGGTGAATTATATATGGAATGATGGGATGATGAGATGAAAGGTTATTTTATTAGATGTTTTTGGATAGTGAGAAGAAGTCGGTCGTGGCCTGTTGTTGAGGAACCATCCCAGTATTGACCTGAAAGACAGAGGGAAACCACGAAAAAACCCTGTCAGGATGGTCGACCATTGCGGGTATCGAACCCTGGACTCCTGAATGACGGTTCAGTGTGTTAACCACTCGGTGAGAGACATTGTTGACAAGTTAATACAACAATATGTGACAACACCAGAGAGAAGAATATATACAATCGGGGGATATTTTTTTTTCGAAACTTGATACAAAATCATTGTTCATCCCCAATTCATCCCAATCTATCCCTTTTACAACAATGTGTGACATCACGAAGCCTCTAGAAGCTCTTTTCCCAGAAAAAAAGGAATCGGACCGCAATTTACTACCAAGTTAATAAAAAGGCGTTAATTGATCTAATCATTGATTAAAGTACAAAAATATAATTTTTAATCGAAGGTATAATAACGAGTTAATCCGGTAATTAACACTCGATGAACAAATTCACTATTCGTAAAACCGTACCTATAAGTATTTAGAAGGTTAAGACCACGGAATTCGATTTATCGAAATATCAGTATATTGGTGATAACTTTTGAACGGTAAGAGATATTAAAATTCCAATACACGAGAAACACAGATACTTATAATAGCTTCAAGATGATATAAGTTATAATTATTGAAGTCACGTTGCATAACTGTGAAGCATATACTGCTAAAAACACAATATTTAGCTGTCGACGCTTCACAGTTATGCGACATGACTTAAATAGTCATAACTTATATCATCTTGAAGCTACTATACTTATCTGTATTTCTCGTGTATTGGAATTTTGATATCTCATACCGTTCAAAAGTCATCACCAAGAAACTGATATTTCGTCAAATCGACTCCCGTGGACTCTTAAGGTGACAGTTTCATTTTCAACCCAGTCCGTTTTTTATATATTCAACCCTGCACATCTTCATATTTATTGGGATTCATTCCACCCTTGCGATGTCTCGTCCAACGCCTTCCTGTAATGACCTGTCATTCACAGCATTTTTCATAATAACTCCCGAAAAAATGCAGCACTGATCACGGGGTCAACAACACTAATTAGCACTGATTCAACACTAATTATGTTGTAATTCTGAGGTATAGATTCGTTTCGTGGGGGACCCAGCTTAGTGTTGCCCCCCACAGTTTTTCTTATCTGCCAAGGGCAGCAGGCAGTAATTAGGAACTCAACCGCACCAATTAGCACTAATTCAGAAATAATTGTACTAACAATTCGAATTCTGACTTCAATTTGGGTGGACACAACTTTATGTAGCTGAACTGTTGACTCGTACTGAGACGTGTGGTCGAGTGGCTAGCACACTGAACCGTCATTCAGGAGACCGGGGTTCCGCCATGATCGACCATCCTGATAGGGGTTTTTCGTGGTTTCCCTCTGTCGTTCAGGTTGATACTGGGATGGTTCCTTGACAACAGGCCACGACCGACTCCTTCCCACCACCCAAAACACCTAATAAAATAACCTTTCATCTCATCATTCCATCATCTCATTCATCATTCACCGACGCCAATAGACCGTTCTCATCAATACAATGCGTCGTTGAACCCAATATAAATAAATAAATGTACTCGTTTGATGAAATTCCTTGGCTGGTTGTAAATGTGTACAAACACCTTACCCTGGATTTGAACCTGGCCCCTTCAAACAGGGGCTATATATAACAGCACTTTAGAGAATATGGTCAATAACTCACAGCCAACATAATTTAGTTTGTTCTGCCAATTGACGACTCGAAATAGGCGTGGCTTCACCAGTAGGCCAGTTGGATCATATAATTTGCAGTCATTTGAAGATACCCCGACTGGATATTTGAATTTGACTACAGTTTTAACATCCCTGTCGATTGGATGGTATGATTTGTGACGTCAAGGGGGCGGAGACTGCGAGTCATCAATTGAATAACAAAAATCGATTCTAGATACTTTTTATTCCTGTATTATTTTATTACAATCGAAAACTTGACACAAACTCAATTCTCAATTCAGGCCCAGGATGACAATCGGTAGGATCGTTTGGACAGGACACCACAATTGAAGCGAATTTAATTTATATTTTCAGTAAGAAATTCCAACTTTAAAATAATTGAGAACATTTATTCAGAAAAGACTTGAGAAGCTAGAAACAAAAATGTAAAGCTCATGGCTTCATATATAATACTATATTATATCATTTTTATGAGCGTTCATTTTTTTCACCATTTTCTCGTCAACATTCCAATGGTTCGTATGTTATTTCATATGGTATTTATCATGCAATTAAATCCTATATGTTGGCCACAAGTCAAACAATAACCAGGCCAAGTTTAAGCCAAGGCATTTCATGTGATACAAAAATACATCATTTTCACGATCAATATATATTTTTAACTTTTCAAGACTAGAACATCTCAGATGCAAGGCTGACACAACGTAAGCTCCAAAGTGACATATTCGCAAAATGTTATAATGAGTTTTCAGAAGTTTTTCTGCTATATTTAGTTTATAGACTAGACATTGAATGACCATGGAATATGGACTGAAATATCGACTTGTGATGTATAATGAAATATTGCATATTAACTGACACGGTTAGATTAGTAGCTTGTACGTTAAACCATCATGCAGGGGACTTGAGCTCGATTCCCACCACGGTCACCCATTCCGACTGGGTTTCGTTCTATCGTTGAAGTTCTTCAATATCAGAGGACACAAACCTCTGTCACAAACTTCTCCTTCCCACTGACCAAACACATAATGACCGTTCAATGAAATATCATCTCATTCGTCATTCACTGACGCCAATAGATCCCAGTTATCATTAGAATAAGACGTTGATCGAGCCCAATATAAATCAATTTAATAATGTATATATATGTAAATATATATATATATATATATATATATATATATATATATATATATATATATATATATATGTGTATATATACATATATATATATATATATATATATTTATATATATATATATATATATATATATATATATATATATATATATATATATATATATATATATATATATATATATATATAGATATAGATATACATATACATATATATATATATATATATATATATATATATATATGTATATATATATATGTATATATATATATATATATATATATATATATATATATATATATATATATATATATATATATATATATATATATATATGTATATATATATATACTCAATTCTCAATTCAGGCCCAGGATGACAATTGGTGACAATATAAAAGGATGACAATATATATATATATATATATATTCAAGTCATGAACTATTCAAATCATGTCGCATAACTGCCAAGCGAATAAAGCTAAAAAAATGTGTATTTTCAGCTGTATACAGTTATGCGACATGACTTGAAAAGATATGACCTATGTCATCCTGAAGCCATTACAATTATCTGTGTTCCTTATACGAATTTTGATATCTCATACCGTTCAATTGTTATCACCAGAAAACTGATATTTCGCTGAATCGAAATCTCAATATAGACTCTCAAATAGACTCTCAATGACTCTCAATAGTAATTTGAAATTCGCACCGTTTATGGTACCGGCCATCTGACGTGGCACGGATAGTTGAGTAAATGAACGCCCCCCACCCTAATCAAGACAGCCTGGCAAGTAATTCTAATCACCTATCATGAGTCTTGACCGAGGTCAACGTGCATGACCTTACGGGTAGCCAATCAGAACGCACTTATCTGCTGTCGTGAACACATTCGCATGGAGATTATAGAAGCGTTCACACGCGACAATCTAAATCTGGCGTAAGAAGCGTAGAACGGGGCATTAACAACGCCTTTTTGATCAAACCTACTTTACTCAAATTCAACAGAAATAAATTATGATTCTGATCAAATTTCAAAAATTAATTGGTGAAGACTGTTTGCTTTTTATATATATATATATATATATATATATATATATATATATTTATATATATATATATATATATATATTTATATATATATATATATATATATATATATGAAATATCGAAACTTGATACAAAATCAATGCCACTCTCTGTAGTTCGGTCGGCACCGCTTTAGAAACTGAAGTCACCGCTAGGCGTGGGTTCGAGTCCCGTAAAAGGCATGAGTTTTTGAAAACGTCCTCTCATTAATCATCACTCCATAGATTGATAACCACCTGTTCATTCGTACCACCGTATAACCTAGCTGTTGGTGAGGTCGTTAAGCAATATATATATATATATATATATATATATATATATATATATATATATATATATATATATATATATATATATATATAAATATGTAAAAAAAATAAAAAATTCTTCTTTTTTGAATGAGAAAGATGGTTTACGATAGAATAATAATTGCTGATTTTTCATTTGATTTGTCGTATTTCCATGGAGTACAGTTTTATCAATTGTTCTAAATATATGACTTCCAGTAGAAAAGTTTCAGTTTGGTACACTTTCCATGGGGTTGAGATTCAGGCAACCTGTCTCACTTTCACTATCGAATGTCGTAGTCTTTTATGTATATAATAACTAAGGCTAGGACTTTGTTGTAGCTAATGAATCCGGTCAGTATAGACGGTCTTGGGTTTTCATTGAAAAGACAATATGTGTGACGTGTAGAAGTAGGCTTATATGTGTCGATGAATGGAGCTGCGATGGAGGTGGATTTTAATCAAGACACTGACCTTGAAATGAAATCAACAGCGAACCTATTTGTTAATTAGGGCTTTTCGCTCAGGGTGAAGCAGGGTAAATACATTGCGTTGCTAGGGGGTTAGTAGGCTACATTGATTAGATGAGCGTAGAGTGAAGATTCCATTTCATACTAGAAAAAAATGCATCGATTTTGGTTTGTGTGACTCTTTTTTTTACTCTCGTTTTTTTCCTTTTTTTCTGCAAGAAAAGGTCCGGGTTTGTATTAGCTTTTATCAGTACCATATTGAAGTTGAGTTTATACTGGAAAATATAGTAAGGTTGTCTTGATTTTGAAACTACAGTAATACGTTAGAAAAAAGTAAAATCTTGTGAAAAATATCAAGTTAATAATTCACTTTTAATTCTTTTAATTTTTTAATGAAGGAACAATAAATGCGGAAAATTTCAGATTTTCAGTATTTTCAATGTTAAGATAAATGTACCACATTGTATAATAATTATCTGGTATGTAAGCATATCTCATCACATTGAATATAAAAATATATACGGACAATTTTATAAAATTTTTACTCTTGTTTGAATCACTGCTGAATCTTGAGTATCAGCTATGAATTAAATTTATATATTAATATATTATTTATAATTATTTATATATTTTTATATATTATAATTTTATATTAATGTATCGTGGTCATGTAAGTATATGAACCACAGAAAGATGGAATGCTAAAAATGAGTCTCAAAAAGTACATTCAATACACACATCTGTAATTATATATTTTATATTGCGTTTAGCGACGCACTCTACTGATGACTACGATCTATTGGCGTCGGTGAATGATATTTGAGATGGTGAGATGATTATATGAAAGGTTATTTTATTGGGTATTTTTGGATGGTGGGATGGAGTCGGTCGTGGCCTGTTGTTGAGGAACCATCCCTGAACGATAGAGGGTAACCTCGAAAAAAAAAACTGTCAGGATGGTCAACCATGGCGGGAATCGAACCCTGGTCTCCTGAATGACGGTTCAGTGTCTCAGTAATTTCTTGTGATATAAGAAACTACTGGTGAAAGATTGGAAACACCATTTCATATTTTCAATGAACTGAATTTTTCAAACCACACGTTTAGAGAATCTAACCATGTTGGATTGTACGGTGAACGACTTGATATAGTGAAATGTACGAGATTAACATTCGTTCAAATGTGTTTTATCAAGGATTGAAACATAACTATGCACTGACTGTTTTAGGAACTTAATAACAAAAGAATGTACACATTATCGATTGTGGGCAAAACACACGTTTCTATAGATATATTACTAGGAAAACGCAATACATGCGTTGTTGGATGAGCGATAAGCGTATATTTATATATGAAATGTAATGAGAAACTATATCTAAATGCAGCTTGTGTTTAAAACAATTATGTCACTGCATTTCTGTTCTGTTTATAACCATGTTAGAGATTACTTACTTTACTACATTGCAATATTCATTCATTTTTATTTTAATGGTTCTACAATATAATTAGTTAACCCTGTTGCTTGAGATCCTGATGGGTGTGATTGATGTACAAAAATGGCATTCTATATATTTCCTATCGAAAGGACCGATCCGATGTATGTGTAACTCCGGAATAATGTTCATCACTATCATAATAAGATTCCGTGAAAATTTGAATCTATTCAAAAAAATATGTATCCCAAATTTTCTCCTCCTGGTTATTCTCATAGGATTTTTAAATACTTCGAAATGGGTTTTCTTAGAAGTGATGCAACCGATTGGACCTCCAAACTATTCCGCTTCGAATTAAATGGTGACACTTCTGTATGCCAAGTTTCAATTGAATTTGTATACTTTCGTTTGACTTAGAGCATGAACCGAAAAAATGCCATTTTCGAGTATAGTGAAATTAGGTCTTCGCTTCGCTCATCCAATAATATTATAGACTGTGGCGATTATGGTCAGTCGCAAGCGTTCTGAACAGTCATTCAGGAGACCGGAGTTCGATTCCCTGTTTTGTGTGACTTTTCTATTTCATTAAAGTGAAGACTAGAATGATCCTTTAATACCAGGTCATGACCTTTCCTCAAATTGTATGAAACGAATGATGAAATAAAATTTCATATCATCTTCCCATCATCCCATTCATCATGCACCGACAAATAGATCTTATATAGTCATCATACTGTGCGCCATTAAACTCAATCAATATTAAATATATATATATATATATATATATAACATTTCTATTTCTATAAAAAAAAAATATATATATATATATATATATATATATATATTATATATATATATATATATATATATATATATATATATATATATATATATGTATATATATATATATATATATATATATATATATATATATATATATATATTTAAAAAAAAAATATATATATATATATATATATATATATATATATATATATATATAAATATATATATATATATATATATATATACGTATATATATATATGTATATATATTGAAACTTTCAAACTTTCACGACTCATTTTATAATAATAAAAATATTTCACAATTTCATACACGACTTTAATCTTCCTATTAAATATATATCATTATTATGTATATATATATATATATATGTATATATATATATATATATATATATATATATATATATATATATATATATATATATATATATATATATATATATATATTTATTTATTGATAATCCATATTTTTGTATCACATTCAATATGTATTATTGATATTCTTACATTTTTCATAAACATTCAAATGTAAAGTGGAAGAATTATGACTCACTGTAATGGAGATGTCACCGTAAATAAGTACCAATTAAGACTGAATGCTGGCAATAAATCTTCAATTAATGAAATCGAGTGATACTGTACAAAATTACGGATGAGAAGTTCGTTTCAGTCATATATTTTCACTAAAACAAACAATTAGTTTCTATGATTTTAATCCAAACACACTTATATGAAAGTTTCAGGTATTTTTTAATAAACGAATGTTATTCAAAATAATCAAATCACATCTGGATCACACGATGAATAACACTTTTCTTGTGCACATTTTTCACATTTTTTTTTTAATTTTCAGAATTCCCGAAAATATTGTAGCCTACTTTTAAAACTGAATGATGGCATTTTTCATTGAAGATCATCTTTCACTATTCAATAACAGCACGCATTACGATACCAGTAGTTTATTAACTGACGATATAATTGCGAATTAACAAGTGAAACTGAAAAACTTTATTCGTCCGAATAGCGTTTAGTAAGTGGCTCGGAGTAAGTCAGGGCGAAAACTGACGAGCATTTCGTAAAGAGAATTAAAATTTTGGCTTGCTTAGTCCGCAAAGTTACGAGCCAACAATTATATTTGGCCTCCATTGACTGCGGCCAGTGCACATGACCATACGTAACCGGTAATACAGATTGCGTAATCATGTGGGGAAAACGCTATACGTTGCGTTGCTGAGTGACAGTCGTGCGAGAACGTGATGATGCAAACACATAATATAGGAAGATCTCGGTGCGTAAGGGGGAGGGATAAGGAGGAAATTACGCGTTACATTTGGGGTGGTAAGATCACCCTTGTGGTGCCCCGTTCCAACGATCCTAACTAGTCATCCTTAATCTTGATTGGAAAACAATGACTTTGCGAATACTTTTCGAAGTTGATACAGAATAAAAAAAACGAACAATAACCTGTGCCTTATGCGGGACTCGAACTCACGGTCAACGTGACTTGATTATCAAAAGCTGTTCTCTATGTGGGCTTCTTATCTTTATTAAAAAATTGTGAAAAATAAAAATTGGAAAGTGTGTAGGCCTACGGTGAGAATGAAATGAGTTGAAAAGAAATGAATAAAAAAAAAAAATGAAAAAATGTGCCTTGAGAAAATATCATTGTTGAATGAATAAAATCAATCGATAAATGCATTTGATATTTCGAAGGTGAATGCAAGCGAAAATTCATTTGTATCATATTCAAAAAAAGAAAACTGTTTTCATTTATTTGTTGTTCGATCGCAGACTGTGTTAAAAACTTGTCATGCGCATTCGGTCATCAAACAGCAATTTCAAACTGTGCAGTTTTATGACAAAATCGGTCGGACCACCTCTAAGACCCGGTATTACCAACGTGGGAGTAGCTCCAACTGGCAGATAAAAGTTGTTATCACCATGGTTACCTGGGATATTTGTTTTCACTAACTCTCAGATAACTGCTGACTGGACTTGGTAATACCAGACTTAAGAAAATCAAATTACGAAATTTAGGTAAAACCCTTAATTGAAAATAACCCAGGCGGAAAAAATATGAAAAAAAATGTTCTTCGAAATTTTTACTGAATCAAAACACAAGAAACACATTACAAAGTTTTACAATGGATCAGCCATTTTGTAGAAAAAATACACTTTTTTCTAGATCAAATATCAGCAATTATAATGATCAATATGATAAGCTTGGTCCACATGTTTAAACCTCTGAAACTAGTGTTAAGAAAAAAATAAAAAAAATAAAAAAAAATAACACGATATGAATGAAGTGGTTCGAATAGATCATTTTGAGAAAAAAATTGGGTTGGTCCACTTTGCTTCTAATCCCTTCAATTGAAGTTAAATGACAAAGGCAGTGAGTGACTGTGACCTAGACTTGATAGTTTCAAAATCTCAAGTTTATGATTATGATATGAGTCAGAAGGCTAGAGAGGTGGTGGGATAGATAGGGAACTTGCTACCGCGCGTTTATGTACAATTGTAAGACTTGAATAATGAATTATATTTACAAGGAAAACGCTGCACATTGTCACGAGATTATCTCATGCCAGGATTTGCCAGGATTTTTCATGTTGACTAAATTCACGTTTTTTAGATTTTTCAGTTTCTAACTTAGTTTAATTTAATTAACTTAGACTCAATCAATTCGTAATCATCATTATTATTGGCCGATTGATTTATATTGGGCATAATTACACACTACTAGGAAAACACTATATATGCGTTGTTTGACGAGCGGATAGTAATAGTATATCGACTTTTTTTGCCAAACTTTTGCCTACATTCGCCAATTGGGCGACATTTAAGTTGTAAATGGGTAAAAACTGCTTCAAGTGGTACCAATTTAGCACATTTTATGTTTTTTCTTCGAAATGGCTGACTCGATCAAGCTGAGAATTTCCAGAAATGTGTATCAGAATGTAATTCAACTTGACGCAAAATTTCATTTTTTTTCAAATAAAAAGATTTTCTTTCTTTTCCCGCTGTTATTTTAATGGGTATTTTTGAAATTTCTAAAAATCATTGAAAAAAAGTCAACATCCGATAATGCCACAAAACTATACAGATCTAAGTTAGATGAGGAACCATAATGAAAAAAAGTTTGAAGTTGATAGCTGTAGCCGTTTGACCTGTGGAGAACCGACAAAAATACATTTAAAAAAAACAAAAAAACATTGAAACGAATACCAATTTTTTTCAGTATGTCAAATTGAATACTCGCTAAAGGTCGTCTAATAATATATATTTTTTTTTATTCATCATTCCATTATCACCCAGTATTTACATAAAGGACAGAGGAAGACCACTAGTAACATTTGTTAGGATTATCGATCTTGACAGGAATCAAACTCAGGTCTCCTGAATGATGGTGCAACATGCTAGCCACTGTTCCACCTGTCTCAGTAGCCATAATAGTGTCTTGAGTTCAGGGGTCTAATATTAAATGCATGGACACTGATAATAAATAATCTGTCATGTTGTTAAGTCTTTTATTTTCGCTCTGTAGGTACTCGTAACAATTACATTCCAATATCGTTGAGGAAAAATCACAAACTAGAAACTACCAGCGGAAAAGAGACGTACGACTAGAATATCCAATATATAAAAATATTTACTATTTTTTTAATCGGACAAAAATCAATAAACACACAAATCTACAGTTTGAAATTGTCAGTCAGCAAAAACAGCATTGTCATTCAAATCACTTTGCTAATAGGGAAAACTGAAGGAATGTCCAAAACTAGTATTAAGGTGTAGGCCTACACATTAATTTTTGAAACATATCAGTTTTACAGGAGTTTGATTTTTATTGTGAAATCTATCAGTATGATATTATACTAGAAGAGTTTCAATAGGATACTGTACCAAATTTCACTTTGAGAATACAAATTGTAAACTAATTCAAAAGTTACCTACATTATCTTTACGTTAGGGGTGTGCAAGCATTCGAATTTTCTAGTTCGATTTCAAATTCAGCTAAAATTTTGAGTTCGATTTTTTTTCAATTTCTTTTCAAGTTTTCTGTAGGGTACTTGTTTTGTCCTAAATATAGAACGAGATTTTTTTTTTGAGCCATTTTTTTTAAACTCAAACTTAAACTCAAACTCGAAACTCACGATTTTCTCTCAAACTTGACTCGAACCCAAGTCCTCAAACTTGCAAACCCTTATTTTATGTTGAAGTATCTAATAGCATGAATACATTATAAAATTCCAATTCTTCACAACATGTCCGACTACTCCAACGAGTACAAAACAATACATGTGTTAGAATCAACATAATCTTAAATACTAACAACAATATTGGTAACTAGTCCTACTTGAAATAAAATCTTACATTTTGGTAATCATACACTTTGCTACACTACCAACCAGTACATACATTCAATCATTTACTAGGCTTGCTGTTTGACAAACAATTTGCAAACAATACCAAAATTCTATATCATAAACTGATGAAAATGTATTAAAATATCACATTCTTTATTTGGTATCGAAAATTTTGAATCGAAAAAATTACAATCATGGTTAGGAAATAGAATGGTTGAATACCATTTTTTCGAAATTCCATTCGGTCAAAGAACCGAATTGTCAAAAAAACAAACTTAAGAGGCCGCAGGCGCTCGTATTTCACGCTGCAAACTCTCACGGCCGTAATTTTTGTGATGAGTGTTTTTGCATTGTGTTAGTAATTGAAAAACGAAGGTTACCGTAATTACAGAATTTTGAACCAAAAATTAGTGATTTTTCAAATTCTTCAGATGGAAAATGGAAAAATTTGTAATTTACAAAAATCTAGATACATATTTTTTAATACCAAAAAAAAACATAGAATGTGAAATATATCATAAGTGTGAGCTAGGGAATTAATGGCGTTTATGTGAATCTGAGTTCGGCGAGCTAGTCTACGGGTGGCGCCTAGCACACGATGCATGTTAAACTAGAGTCTGAAGCGAGCGAACAACGAACCCGTGTAGAGCGCCTGCGGCCTCTTAACTTATAACAAAATTTCCTTTTCACAATTTGTTGTCGAACAGCAATGATAGTAGGCCTATTCATTCACACATATCATTTGAATATCAAATAGAAGTGAGATTCTATAACTCTCATAAGTCACATGTCATGCACCAAATATTTCTAAATATTGTCATTTACAGTTATCATTTTAGAATTGTTTACATAATTTCTAGGGATGACATCGATTCTCTATGCTCCAGAATCGATTAAAAATCGATTTAAAAAAAAAAATTCAAATTTTAAAAAAAAATTTAAAAAAAAAATTTGAAAAAAAAGTTTATTCTCAAAAAAGTAGTGTAATTTGAAACTTTTTTTTACAACCTTCCCAAGGCGTTTACGTGAAAAATAGCTGCTAGAGACTTCTTTGAACTGTACTGTACCATTTGGGTATTTCCGTCAACGTTCGGCTGTCAGACGTAACCGAAGGGATAGCTTTTGTCCAGATAGTAATATCTCAACAATACAGAATAATATAGACAGCGAAATGAGCACTCATTACGACGTAAAGAAGTACAGCACTGAACGGAATTGTTTTTGTTTTTTTTGAAAAATCGATTTTCTGATTTGAGAATCGTTTTACATCAGAATCGATTCTTAATCGATTCTCGATTAATCGACGTTATCCCTGATAATTTCTAGCATTTCATTGTAATATATGACTTGAGATCGTATATGTTCACCCGTTAAATTTAAGCACATATACATTTTCATTACTTTCATTGAAAAGCAACATGGGTAACTTTTAACCATTACCGGTATTTCTGACAAGAATCTACCCACACACTTTCAATTGCATACTTGATTTTTCATTTGGCACGAAAATTGAATTAAAAAAAATTAAACAGACTCAATGTCGTGATTTTGATTTGTAATTTGAAGTGCTGATCTAATTACAGTAGAACGTCAGTTGTACGATTCTCATTTATACGATTTTTACATTTATACGACTTTTCCAGGTGGTCCCAACCATTCTCCATAAGACTGAATGTTAAATTTCTTCTATTATACAACTCATTTAATCACGACTTTTCGTTTATACAACTGAATTTCTTGTCTCCTTCCAACATTTTCAATAATTCCAGTCAGGTGTTCATCATAAAGTCGTAAAAATCCCAAAACGTAAACAACACATGTGTAAGTACACCTGTTTTTCCTAGTAAAAATACCACCTTATCATGACTTCACTTCTACCTTGTTTTTCCCACCCCAAAAAATATTTATAGATATTGTCTAGTCCTAAATCACTTATATTCATGAAGAGACGCATCATCTTCCTAAACCAACCATCACTCTTTAGAGCAATAGGACCTCCAACCTCAAGGTTTGGAAGCACACTGCCAAGAATGTTGCAATCACACTGGCACATTTGCCCAGCCAGTGACAGCTGATAATGTGTGAGTGGGGGGGAGGGGGGGAGGGGGTATGCAAGGCATGTGCAGGAGCGCATTTCTTTCATGTCGACAAAAAGTGATTTCAAAATCGAAGTATTTTAAAAAGGCAATGATGATCGCTTTTCATTGTTTGAAGTGAAATATCATTTCAATAATATTCCCTCTCTAACAGGAACAGAAAAACAAAAAAATATAATTCTGTCAATGTGATGTCAAACATTTGAAGTAAATGCCACACTAGGAGTCATCTGGACAGTGTTAATTGGTTGCTATGAGCATTGGTAATGTCTGCGTCTGTCTCTCATAAAGCACATGTCATCTGAGAGCTGTCAAGGACATAATGGCATGCTGTAGTGGCTTGAGGGTTGGTGAGGGGGCGGAGGGGAGAGCTGTGACGCGTCTTCACTTACAGACCAGATCAAAAACATCATACACAAGAAAGTAAAGACCAAAAAAAAACATTGATTATGCAGTGGGTAAATGTTTGAACCCAGATTCATAAATAAATCATTTATACGTTTATCCATTTATACGATTTTTTTTCTCAGTCCCCTGAAAGTCGTATAAACGACGTTCTACTGTAATCATCAATCAGCGGACTTATCGGACATTATCAATCAAACGACTACCACTGCCAATCAAAATCACAGACATTTTGATCGATAAATAAATCGATAAATGATCGATGAACGTAACAATGAATTTTTGTTTGTTTCAATTGATCGATCAGTAACAAAATGATATTTCAAAGCAACGATATTTGTTTAATGCAGCTTCACAATCACTTTGAATGACTGTTCAAAATGGTGTTCAAAATGGTGGATACAAGTGAAAATACAGTAACTAATGCTAGTCTATGAATGATCTAAAAATACCAGTACATAAGAGCCTAACTCATGTTTGTTGGCACTTATAAAATTAATATTTTCACCAATTAGTCTACACGATTAGAATATTCATTGAAAGATAATTTTCTTACAGACACAATTACACACTCGATTCTATATTTTCAAGACTGATCAGACATTGTCAACTAGCTAAACGTTGTTTACGCAATCATTTTTCAGATCATCTACATCTTCCATCATCAAACTCATCACATTCTTTATTTACATTTCTTTCTCTCAAATTAATGTCATTTTCTATATTCTTCTTACTTTCAATGCTTATCATATTCATTGATTACTGGTGCTCTAGAATCTAGTAGTTAAGTTGGAAGCATAAGTTCCAATTTCAGTTTTTCTAGCAAACTACATGTATTGTATATTCAATAAAAATTTGTCAATTCATTGGTATCATCACAAAAAGCTGCAATTGGTGTTTCAAAAGAATGTCAGTCGTGTTTTCATAGGGAATAATCAGGTATTGATCAACTATACTAAAAATCAACTGTTTAAAGCTAAAATGACCTAAAAATCAACTGTCCTGAAGTAAAATGACCTTAAAATCAACCGATTTAAACTTCTACTTCTTGGGCAACCTGGACAAATGTCAAAGTGGGGGATTAGGCTCCTCCCTTTTACAAATTGTTACTCCACATTAAATGTTTTAAAGATTTTTCTAGTGATGGATAAGATTAGGTGGGCAAGCTTTGTGTCAACTGAAATGTCTGAAGGGCAGGATCCAATCTCTCACTCTAACTTCTGCGTGTTATTTTTCTAGCAAACTACGTATTTCATAAAAATGTGTTATTTTATTGGTATTGTCACATCAAAGCTACAATTGGTATTTTAAACCAATTACAGCGGTGTTTTAATATGGATTAATCGGGGATAAACCGGTAGCTCAAGAAGAAGTTTAGGACGGTTGGTTTTTAGTACAGTTGATTTTCAGAACAATGAGTTTTGTTAGTACAGTTTATACTGCTACAAAATAATCCCTACATAAAAACACAATAACCTAATTCTTACGACTCAGTGTATCGGCCGTGCACCCACTTCCGTTCCGTTACGCAGCAAACTATCCGTATTATCTGGTGAGGGACTTCGCGGGAAGGTATTCAACGGGACGTCGGTCTCCGCGTTACTTCCGTCCGCGACGTCTTCGTCCGGACTGTCGTAGGTGACCTGTGCCGAGCACAGAGGACAGCGATCTTGCACGTACAGCCACTTCTTGAGACAAGTCGCGTGGAAGAGGTGCTGGCAGGGGGTGACTCGCGCCGACTTCATCTCCACGTAGCAGATGGCGCACACGTCGTGAGACCTGGAAAGGATTGATTGATTATTGCTTGAGTAACGACCCCACCAACAGCTAGGTTGTACGGGGGTACGAATGAGCAGGTGATTATGAAATTATGAAGTGATGATAAGTGAAAGGACGTTTACAAAAACTCATGCCTTATGCGGGACTTGAACCCACGCCCAACGGTGACCAGTCTCTGAAGCGGTGCCTCAGCTGACCGAGCTACCGAGGGTGGCTGGATCGAAAGGTTTGGGGACAGATCGATAAAGGTGCGTTGAAGCAGGGTTGGCTAATCAGCCCAATAGAAGCCAGTGGGGCTTCATTGAGTGTAAGCCATTCAAAAAACACAATTCATTCACTCACGAATCCAGTGTTTTTCAATTTTATACCCAATTTATAAACATTTGTCGCTATAATTTCTTGTTGGCGGCCCAATTATATATACAGAATGCTATTATTTTAATGTGGAACTGATATAACTAAATTCACAATAGGCCTACTAAAATCTTGAAACATTTTTGATTTCATTTGTCTCTTTTCTTGAGTATATTTTAGGACTACCGTACGCAATTTTAGATTTTCTATAGGACCTAATGATGGTTTTTATTCAGTATTCCTTCAATAGAGGTGTGTCAAGGTCAGTTTGGATACCCACACGAAAAACATCCGTGAAAACTAGCGATAATAATTAGTAATCACACGCATTTGGCACTTTTCTCTCGCCACTGCTACGTCGACCAGCTTACCTTGAAAGGAGCTGTTCAGGGGTGGCGCAGGGGAGCGAGTGTATCTTGCGGGCCGCGTCCCGTCGCAGCAGGAAACTGTGCCAGCCCGACTGTAAGCGCATGTAGACGTTGTAGTAACAGTGAACGGCCAAGACAGAGCCGTTCAGCCACGACCACGGCCGTCCTTCGTACGAGAGGAGCACGGACTCGTGAATACCTGACGGACAAACAAGATGTTGTTATAGACATGAAATCAACTTATTGACAGATGGATAATTTATTCATTTCATTGATTGATAGTGGATTTAAAGACGCGTTGCACTGATGACTGAGATATATTGGCATCGGTGAATGATTGATGGGATGATGAGATGAGAGTTTATTTTTTATACGGAGTTTTTGGATAGTGTGAAGTGTTGGTTATGGCTAGTTATTGTCAAGAAACCATCCCAGTATTGACCTGAACGACAGAGGGGAACCACGGAAAACCCCTGTTAGGATTGTCAACCATGGCGTGAATCAAATCTTGCTCTCCTGAATGACGGTTCAGTGCGCTAGCCACTCGATCACTCGTATCAGTGGTTTGACTGTACAGTGAAAGCTCGATGCATCGTTCCCGGATCCATCGTTTTCTCGCTTCTATCATTCATTGTGTCCCATCCTACTCCCATATGAACAATGGTAGGCTACATTTTTATGAATGGATCGTTTTCCTGAATGGGAGGCTTTATTTCTCTGGCTCCTTGAAAAATGGTGGACAGAGGTTTCACTGTAGGCCTACGGATATACATTGGAGTGTCTTTATTTCTTTTTTTTTAAATAGGCCTATAATGTCAAAAAAGTGTCGATTTGACTGTAGGCCTATGCATGGCCCCTTGAAAACGATTTAAGATAGAGATTTCACTGTATACATCAGAGTCTTTTTTCATCATATACAGTGAAATCTCTATTCATCGTTCCCGGATCCATCGTTTTCCTGCTTGTATCGTTCATTCTTTCTCACCCCACTCCCATACAATCAATGTTAAATTTTCCTGGATGGATTGTTTTCCTGCATGGATGGTTTAATTTTCCTGGTCCGTTGAAAAACGATGGATAGAGATTTCACTGTAGTCAAGAAGAAGGGTCCATTTGACTGTATATCGGCACGTCGGGCAAACGACTTGTTGAACTGACCTGCGCCAACGACTAGTACGGCGACGAGGAACTCGAGGCTGCGCGTGATGGCGCGGGCAACGTACACCGTGTCGTCGAGCGACTCCCAGCCCGAGTCCATTCGCAGCGAGTCGTACAAGAACAGCGAGTAGACGGTCAGCGCTCCGAGAACCTGCGCACAAAACAACGACATTGATGATTAGTCTTTGCTTACGGCTATTCATCCATCTGAAATCGTCACCCGGACTAGCCCGGCCTCGACTCCATCGGCCGACAGGAGAAACAGATCCACATGAAGCCTTTTCGATTCATTATTCACCTTCAAACAACGGTAAACGTCTAGTAATGATCAGTAATATCAATATATAGGTTCATAATAATAAAAATGCTATGTGGTGAAAAAATATTTCATTTAGTTTCATCAGAATTTTTCAAAAATTTGATGTTGTAAGAACAACAGCGATAGAAACGTTTCAACAAGTTCACAAAATTTGTGTACAGCCAACAGTTTCAAAACATAGATGTGTAGATTTCAATTACCGGTACCTTTCATACCATATAATATAAATCTCGCTCGGCTTACAGGGCACGTACTCCGTTTGAACAGCGTTTGCTAATTATTTGATCAACTATTATTCAGCATTCATTTGATTAGCAATTAAAAATGATTTGATTCGTTTGATTGAATCACGAAGCGCACCGTCTCACCTGAACCGAAGTGAGTGCACACGTAGAAACGACCACCAACGTCCAGAAGTCCACTTCGAACAGGCTGCACAGCACGATCGTCATGTATACCGGGAATACCAACAGAAACACGCACAGCGAGAGGACGCGGAGATGTCGCGTGATCGACCGATTGTTGGAAGCGCCAAGCGCCAGTAATACGGGCTCGACTAGTTCGTGCATCGACTGAACGAGCGCCCCGACGACGATGAAGAGGATTATCAGCATGGCGCCCATCCGTTGCGGCATCGGCAATTCGACCAGGCCCGTTTGGAATGCGAGGAGAGACATCGTGATGGCTTCGGCCATGCCGGCGCGGTGGAGATTAGGGTCAGTTCGTAAACCGTTGAAACCTAGGGAGGAGTAAAAATATTTCATCAATGTTAATGCATTTGTTAAATTTTATATTGGGTTCAACAACGCACTGTACTGGTCACTACGATCTATTGGCGTCGGTGAATGATATATAAGATGATGGAATGATGAGATGAACGGTTATTTTATTGGGTGTTTTTGGATAGTGGGAAGGAATCGGTCATGGCCTGTTGCTAAGGAACCATCCCAGTATTGACCTGAAGGACAGAGGGAAACCACGAAACAACCCAGTCAGGATGGTTGACTGTAGTAATGAATCGAAGCCTGGTCTCCTGAATGAAGGTTCAGTGTGCTGGCCACTCGACCACTTGTCTCAGTAACATTAATACAAAGGATGTACGTCTTATTACGTTCTCTTATTTCAAGAAGTTGTGATCCTGCTAGACTGTACCACACTCCAAGTTGTAACGGAGGGAACTTCCATTTTGTCGTCACGATATGGTCAAGATTAAGGTTCAGAACTTCAAAATGTGTTTTCTCGCAAGTGATTCTGTCTAAAAACTAAACAGTATCGAATTAGATGATGACACTAGTGTACCGGTATGCCAAGTTTCAACTGAATTTATACTTTCGTTTGACCTGTGGAGCGCAGTGAAAAAAAACATCCGTTTTTTTTAGTACGGTGAGATCGGCGGTGAGGGAGTCTTCACTTCCCTCATCCAATAGACAGAAAAAAAACTTGAAAGCTTCAAGTTGCAGTGAGTTTCTCCATAATTGGGCGACTGAAGTTTGTACACTTATTCAGTCGATAGACAATCTTATTCTGCGAGCACAAGTATGAAACAGCATCGGTCACCTTGAGCGATGAGTTTCGTCGCGTAGAGAACGGCCCACGAGAAGTACATGATGGCGACGCAGCACGCTGCTAGGCCGATGATCGAATCGCACACCTCGGATACTACATACAGTACGACTGTCGACCACCCGCTCCCCTCTACGGACACGTCGACGTGATCCGTCGCCCCGACCTCTATGGGCTGATCACAACTCACATAAGTCACATATTCAACTAGGGTTGCCATTCGATTTCGATATCTTCAATCGATTCGATATTTTCAACCAATTGAATATTTTAGGAGACTTGGATTCGATATCAAATTGGAACATTCGATATCAAAACAATGGTCGATCTTGATTGAAAAAATCGTAAATAACTGAAATGAGATATTTAAGCAATTTTGACACCAACCCATAAATACGCCTAAATAAAATAATTGTCATAGTATTCACCACCCCTGAGTCAGTCGGCATCTGTCCATCAACATGGTAGAAAAAAAGCTCAACCAAGGACGTACCGGTAGCGTTTACTCATAACTACCGTTGATACATAGTCAAGACAAGTTTATGACTTCAAATCTCGCATTTTTTTCGATTCGATACAATATCATTTGAAAATTCAAAATTTTGATCTACTCTATTTCTAGGTTTTGATATCGTTTGCAATTTTTATATTGAATTACAACCCTGTCTTTCACACATTTGACTTGAAAGATTGGGTATGAAAATGTTAGTACCAGTTCGAGCCTTTATAGGCCTGATGGTGATGACTGATAAGGAACAATCTGCAAATTTAATGAAAATTTAAGTGTCATTTTTTACTACATGACCTATTCACACTTTTAGCCAACAACTCGTTGCCGTAAGAATCGGTATGGGCAAAAAGAGCTGAAGATCATTTCGGCTTGCAAAACAATTTTCATTCGTCAGGCAGTGAAATCTTGAACCAATGTTCCCAAATTCAAGGTTGTCCTGCTTCCATCACTTATTATTTGTAAGCGTTCTTTCACCTTTCATCACTTTGTCGTTTCATCATTACCCGATCATTTTTAGTACCCTCATATAATCTAGTTATTGGTGGGGTCATCAAGTACCGGTACCATTAGAAAAATAAAAAAAACGAGCAAGTCAACTAGAATCTCTCTTCATGTCTAGACGAGTTCTTATTGCCATTGTTTATGCGGTCGTGATTCTAAAGGATCTACCTAGATATATATACGGACGGCACTGAAGTAAATCAATCTGGTAGGCCTATTAAACTTTATGGCATTTCAAACTAGCAGGCGTACCTCAAAGTAAAAAAGTTTCATGTACGAATACTTGTACTCAATGAAAAACAATGGAAAAATAGACTAAAGAAGAACATTGTACGGGAAAATAAATTGAAGTTCAAAATTAATTCTACCATTTAAAATACATATAGTCCGTTAGTTAAAAAGCGTACTGTTGGACTAACACGGTACTTGTCATCAAAAATAAAAAATAATTATCACTAGACAATATTTCAACAGCATACTCGGCTGTCTTCCTCAGGTCAACTCAAAGGTCTTCAGTTGATCTGAGGAAGACAGCCAGTATGCTGTTGAAATATTGTCTAGTGATATTTATTTTTGATGACGAGTACCGTGTTAGTCCAACAGTACGCTTTTTAACTATATCTTCACGGTACATTATTCTTCTTCGCTTTAACTACATGTACTTCGTCTATACACACCGGTTGCTCATGCTGGTTGATGTAGATCTGAGACGCAACCAATATCACCCAATAGACAAACAGCTGAGCCAACAGGTAGACACGATTCCACATCACGGTGCAAGTGTCAACCAGTCCTAAATCATTAACTTCTGAGGTAACTTCTCGGTAGCGTGCCCGAAAATAAGAAACGAGTTTCGGTAATGAGAATAACGAGTAGAATACAATGGAAAGTACTGTAAGAGCTGTGGAAATATTATGGACTATTAGGAGGTGCTTATTCGGCAAATCGGCAAGGCGGGCGGCGACAGGAACTGTGTACACAGCGAGGATGGCTTTCTTTAAATTACAATCGAAATCCATCAGGTACGAAATTATTGTTGCGATAATAATGTGTAATGAGATGACGGCAATTTGACGTTGGATACGCGTTAGGTTAGGTAAAGGAACTTGTTCGAGTGTGAGTAGACTTATGGGATCGACGTCTTCGGATTTAACTTCTGAGGCAACGTAATGGCGTGATAGTAATTCTGCTCCGGCTATCATTGCTGCAGATATGTAGTGCATGTACAGTGTTACCAAATCTTGAAGAGGTAATAGTATCAGGAGAAGACCTTGGATCAAGACTGAAATTAAAATAAATTTATTACGAACAAAATTCTAGGCTAGCTATTTACAAAAAAAATATCAAACTGCCTTAGTTACATCATAGATGAATTCAATCTTGAACTGAAAGTTTCGATTTGAGTGTTAATTGAACAGACTTACCAAATAAACTGACAATGAAGGAAATGAGATCTGATGTTTCGGAAGACTCTTGCCACAGCTCATGAAAGGATTGTTTGCACCAGGAGTCGATGAGAAATAATCCGGGTAAACGTAAAATGATGGATACGGTACCCTCTAGGTGCTGGTCAAATAAGCCTTGTAATTTTGATTTTAATAGCCACATGGTATCTAACTATATTTGATTGAATAAAGCACTGGATAGAAGTCGCATAGACAAGGAACCTTGTACCAACTAGCCCACTGAGACTGACCCTGGTTTTGTCCTTGCCAAACTAGATAGTGGTCCTTGCTGTAGGCATATGGCCTAGCCTAGGACCAGGGTTGTGTTCATAGGTTATGTGCGAAATAAACAGATTGTACTGTAAAAGAGAGATAGACTAATTGACATGTAAAAACATAATAATAGCGCACTAGAGGTAGGTGTATTCACTCTTCGTTGAACAGTATTGATCTCGTATTAAATGTCGTCATGAAATTTAAATTGAATTAAAAAAACCTTATCACAGTGACAGTTCAGAAAAAAAAGCAACAAGTTATATCAACACACATTTTGTATGGTAAAGTTGGGAACCCTGTATTTCTAGTCGGTAATGTAGTTCCGTGACTGCTAGCGCTTGTGTGCTGCAATTTGTAACTTGACTTCAGCTGTCAGATTTTTCGATGTGCGAAGGAACCACTTGCCAAATATGTATTTTGAGATATAAAGTGTTACAATTTGATATAAAGTGCAGTGCACCTTTTTAAGAAGTGAACGAAATATCAATGTGTATGTTAGAGTGACTGTCAGTGGCAATGCGCTCGTGTCATAACCTGTGACTAGCTATAAGTCATCGTAGTGGTAGGCTTATGCTCTAGGTTAGTGTTTCTCATGTCAGCCGATGATGTATGAGAATTATCTCCATTTATTTTAAATAATATTTAACAGTATTTTAAAGTGTTTTTACAGTTTCTTAAACACCTAGTCAAGAGATAAAATTCAAGTCAGTAGATGAAGAGCTACCGCCTTGCGCCTGTATTTATTTGTGAACTATTCTCACATGGAAAATTGTTGGATAAGGGAAGGGGGGTAGGTTATGTCACCATTAAAGGACATTGAAAAACTGGTTTTATTGTGATATTTGCTGATAGTGAAGTAGATCATAGAAAGATTTCTTATATAATGGATAATTGAAATTTAGAAGGAATGTATTCATAGAAGATACAGACACAGTAAATACACTGAATCCTTGGCCAATTTTTAATGGTTATAATTTATAGGTTTTTAAGTTTTTTTGGGGGGGATTGTTAGAGCAAACACAAGCTTTCAGGTAGGGTAGGGTAAGATTTGTAATATTTCATAAAATAGGTGAAAATACTAATTTACAATTCAAACCATACACTAGTGATTTAGGCCCAACCCCTAACCATAACTAGCATAGATCATGTTTCCCAGTTGCATATTTTGTTTCTATTTTCTCAACATGTTATGGTTTAACAAATGTATCATATTCCATGTTTTCATTTCCCATGTGTTTCTCATTTCTCATATATTTATTAATACATTTATTTGTTTGCAGGAGTGACAAAAAGATGAGCCCAGCTAGCTTGAAACATTTTCCTGCAGGTAAAGATAAAAAACAATGCATTATTACTTTTGGGGGTCAAAAAAAATGTAATTTATTAATGTGAATTTTTTTTTAAAGAGTCGGTTTTATAGGAGCTCAGTCAAGTAATATTAATAATAATAATAATAATCTCTTTATTGTCCTTTGTATGATCATAAAATGATATACGGTAAGACAGTCATATTATACAAAACAGAAATGAGTTAAAATAAACGTGCTTATACATAAAATAATTATTACGTACATATGTCATTGATTATTATGTCATTGAGTATTGATTAGCCAACTATTTATCAAGGTACGAACACAACAAATGTAATCAAGTGTGATAACAATTTAATCTGCTGCTTTTTGTTTCCTGATCCCCTAATTATCAGCTGATTATATTAGCCTGATTAAGATTGGTATTGTTTGTGTCAATATCATTATTGTAAAGTGAATATAGTTGGTTATATCAACATAATATTTTGCAAGTTGTTTTGCATGTAAAATAAATTGTATACAACTATACAAAATGGTATGAAGTGTTTGGAACAGAAGTAGATGGTTGTTCGAATTTTTGGTTGTTTGTAATTTGTTGGACATGGTGTTGTATCTGGAGAATTTTTTTAAATTGTTCCAATTTTTTTAGAACATCATTTCAATTCTATATTGCACAAAATTCAATCAAATGACAAAGTATAGAAAAATCGTATCCTCTAATTATGGTTTTTGCACGGGTTTTTGTATAAATATAATCAGTATAGCCCGAATTTACAATTACAGCAAAACGTATAGATCATGGAAGTAATTCTTCCTGACATTCACCAATACCTTATCATTTTTGATTTTCCGAATGATTTCTTAACGCATTCAAGTTTACAAACCTTGAAGTGTTGGTACCACAGCACCGCATTCATATTTTCTCAGCATCAGTTGGTCTTAGGCCCGGTATTACCACGGCCAGTTGGTATTTATCTGAGAGTTGGTGAAAACAAATAGCATAAGTAACCATGGTGATATCAAGTTTGAACTGTCAGATGAAGGCTAACTGGAATTGGTCTTGACTTGGACTTGGACTCAGCATCAGTTGGTGTTTGTGTAACACACCTAAATCTTGAGTTATTAGTTATGTGTTTTAGATGGCTACAGTATTGGTTTATTTTTCACATCGTTCACAGATGAACATTTATAAATAGCCAGCCATGGACTATAATTAGTTCCTGAAAACTGAGCACCTACGACTTTTGAATGCCACTTCACTTTCTCCAGCCTGAAAATCTGTGGAAGGAATTGTTATTGGCAAGAATGTGGCCATAGGTAATTGCAGCAGGAAACTTTTATGGCATTACTATTTTTTTTTTTTTTTTTCAGTGCACATTGGTTTTTAAAACAAAATTTGAGCAACCTAGATTTTTTTCTATTCATTGTTTGTCACTGACATTGTGGTCATTTGATCACCCCCTTTTATTTTACATGGTAAATAAATATATATAAAAGCAATCAATCATATTTTATCCAATGAGTCAGTTGGCTTGAGAAATGTGAAAACTTTTGTCAATGCACTTCAAATCAGCTGACAATATTATATTCGAAAAGTTATCCATGGACAATAATTGTCATCTAATAACTGGGTATAGCATTAACCACAATTACCCACTTGGTGACCTCAAATATCAGAGCCACATTGAATTTTAAGATTCTTCAATGTGAATTTTAATGACATATTGTAATCAAGAAGACTGTTTTCGTACATTTCTTGTCCGAATGTGTCTAAAAATAGAATTGTGGTTAATTATATTGACTATAATTGATTGAAAGATCGTGTGTGCAGTGAGAATTGCAGTGCAGGTATGGCATTGAGGTTTGATTTGTTCTAGTGTGTATAAATGAGCTTGCATCAGAAATGTGAGACTATTTCGCAAGCAGGTCAAAACCATTTATTCTCTTCAATCAATCAATCAATCAATCAATCAATCAGTTCTTTCGTCTTTATTTCGCATTGTCAAGTTGTCAACAGTCTTCCACTATTTCTTCAGGAATTTCGATTACTGGTAGTAGAATACTAGTGTGTAGGCCTGCAAAACTTTGTCTAGTTTTTTTTTATCATAGTTGAACCCTTAATTCTTCAAAGTCGATATTATTATTTTTTTAAATTAGTCCAGACCGCCATACAAGATAGATCTTCTCCATTTTTGATAATTGTTTTAAAACAATTCATTTCGTAACATATTTATCTTTTTCTGTATCCTTTTTCTTTCTTCACGTCATTTTTCATGTGGCAACCTGGTGCCAAAGATTGGTCTTACACATTACACTCCAAAAATTTCATATTGTTTGTTCAAAATCTAAATGTCTTGACAAGAAAACTCTTCTAAAATCATCAGCAATTATTACCATTTCTGTCTTGTCCATATGGTAGGTCCTCCTATAGAATAATAATTATTGAAACTAGTCGTTATTTTATATTCTACAACTTGGATGAATTATTTTATTATTTTATTTTAACCTCCACATAACCTTTCACACATACAAACAATCCAAGGTAACAACCAGAGCATGAAACGAAATTTCTTTCTAAAAATAATCGATTGTTGAAAAAGTCAACCTCTATTTCCATCGCGGGCACCGTACACTTTGCCGTGTGATGAAAGAAAGGTCTGTAGAATTGATTTTCCTCTTACGTCATCACTGGGAACCCCCGATCGCCAGACATACCAATACGGGTTGGGACGGGTCTGAGGGGGAGGGAGGGGGTAGGTGGGTGGGTCAATTCTGTCAGGTTCGCGTCGCGGGTGGGTTCATTCAGGATAGATACCCTCCACTCCAGTCGGGAAACGAACCTGGACGCGTCTGGATGCTCGGTCGGGAAGAGTTGTGATCCGTCATGCGGCAGTGTCGGGTCATTGAGCGGTAATTGCGGCGAGCGAAGGCGGAACTCTTTTTCCATTGGATTAACCTTGGGAACCTTGACAGTGAGGCGAATTCGAGGACAAACTTGTTTTGTTTTGGTGTTTACGTGGAAAAGGGGAATTGTCGCATTCCCGTATGTTGTTGAGATGACTCGAAGATGTAAGATTTGTTTTTAATCTTAGACATTATTATCACTATCAGTATTTCAGTCCATTCTGAGAACGTATTGTACATTCAAATGATTTACAATGTAACATGTAGGAAAGTCAATTGCATAGTTCAAAACTATTACGCAGTCATTCAAATTGACAGAAACAATCAGTCATTTTATTGGATATAACAAGTATTTACATTTACATTGTCACATAGTCAGTTTAAAATAAAAAAAGTATAAAAGACGGTATCAGTACAAATATGCATAGCTGAAGTAATGGAATTTTAAGCTCAAGATTTTAGTTAATTAAAATTATGGCAAATTATACATTTAATGAATTTGATATACATTACTTCCCATATGAAAATATCGGAGTAATACCGAATTTTATCTTTCAATTTTTTTCGTTGTGGTACTATTATTTATTGGTATACTCATATTACTGTGTCTTGCCAAATATTTATCACACCTTGAATCGAACTAAAAATATATCCGTTTTATACGTGGTTATTACAGTGGGAGTGCGTGACATACTGTTATATGCTTTGATAAACTAAAATACTTGATGATTTCAATATTTGAGTAGGCTATATAGATCGACATTACACACATTTCCGCTGGTCTATTTCAGAAACCAAAGTACCATATTAAACGATGGAATAAATAAACAAAAGTGTGAAATAGACCGGGAAATGAAAAATAGATGAACAGCTGTGATGAATACTGAATATAGCTTCTTTTAGTTTTCTGAAATATCTCGCAAATATTCGAGATTACTGAAAAATATATTGAGTCGTCTTTTTCAGAAACCAAAGTGGTACTTAATGAACAATGAAATGAATAAGTAATACTGAAAAATAGACCGGGAAATGAAAATGTATCAAAAAAAGAAATACATTGTAATAAATACTGAATAAGTTTTTCTTCAGTTTTCTGGAATGTCTCGCAAATTTTCTCGCAAGAAAATGTCTCGCAAGATTACTGGAAAATTAATTTGAGTCGTTTCGTTTACCGGCAAACAATACGTCTTCATCAACCAGAACCAGCTACGTTTGGGTGACAAATATGGTTTGACCATGGTTTCATTCATTCCTCCTGTAATTTTAAAGAACAAGAACACGTATTTGAAAAATATTCAATGTTTGTTTTGTTCAAATAGAGACTATAGATATATATATATATATATCGTTTTCAGTTATTTTTATTTATTTCGTTTCATTTTCCTCCAAGTGGATTACAATTCAAAATGGAACATTTTTGAGTTGATCATATGGACGGTCGAGGGTGAAATAAATGATATCGTATCTTAAAATTTAGATGAACAATATTTGAAAAAAAATATCCAGAGTATACAAAAAAATCGTCAGAAACTAGAATATATTTTTTGTATCATTCAAGACTAACTTCAAATGAGTATAGCCCGTGGCTTAGGCCCGGTTTTACCAATCTTAGTTAGGGTGCTAATCCACTAACTATTAATTAAAGGTACGAAAATAACATGTAACCAATGGTGATAACAAGTTAATCCACTAACTATTGCCTAATCCAGTTTCGTGAAACCGGGCCTTAGCCAACTATCGCTAAAGGTAGAAAACTTAAGTCAAGCCGAGCGTGAGTTCGATACCTGCATAAGGCATGAGTTTTTGTAAACATTCTTTCACACCCATCGTCACTTGATCGTTTCATTAACACCGGCTTATTCGTACCCCCGTATAACCTAGTTGTTTGTGGGATCGTTGGTGGGGTTTTAAACAACATTTTTAGAAAATCATGAGTCTGGAGTTCATAAATGAAATAAGTGTACGCAAATAACACATTTTTTTTCTCGTCATACAGGCCTATATAGTGTAAAGTACATTGATCCTGAACAAAAATTAGAACCCAATTAAAGGAACGTATAATGAACCTAATCGGTTCTAATTCTTCATAATTATCATCTCAAAAAAAAAAAAAATTCATATGTTATTTTTCAGAACGCACCACGTTAAGAGTCCACGGGAGTCAATTTAGCGAAATATCAGTTTTTTGATGATAACTTTTGAACAATATGAGATATCAAAATCCAGTACGCGAGAAACACAGATAACAATAATAGCTTCAAGATGATATATAAGTTATAACTATTCAAGTCATGTCGCATAGCTGTCAAGCGTATACAGCTATAAAATATATTTTTTTAGCCGTATACGCTTGTCATTTATGCGACATGACTAGAATAGTTATAACTTATATAATTTTGAAGCTATTAAAATTATTTGTGTTTCTCGCGTATCAGAATTTTGATATCTCATACCGTTCAAAAGTTATCAAAAAACTGATATTTCGCCAAATTGACTTCCGTGGACTCTCAAGAAACTGTATATATATATATATATATATATATATATATATATATATATATATATATATATATATATATATATATATATATATATATATATATATATATGTATATATATATATATATATATATATATATATATATATATATATATATATATATATATATATATATATTTATATATATGTGTGTGTGTGTGTGATCTCAATTAGTTTGAATTAGAATGCGCTGACTTGACCTCTCGCTAGTTGAACTCCGCACAAGATTGTCAATTGCGACTGTTTGCAAGTCGAAAGAAGTGACGAATCAATCAGCCAGCAGTGTTGTGCTCGCAGTGCCGTGATTAGTGCCGTGTGCAACGGCCGTGTGCAATATTCATGCGAGCGATGACGCACAAGTGAAGAGTGTGAGCCTAACGACTGTTTCGATCACCAATTCGGCGAGCTCGATGAATTATGCAGGTAAATTGAATAAATCGGATAAATATTGATTTGTTGATTTATTATAATTTATTTTAATTTATTATAATTCATAATATATTATTATTTATAATTCATATTATTATCAATATTTAATATATTATTATATATTAATTATATATTATTATTAATATATAATAGAATTTATAATTTATAATATAGTTTATTATAATTAAATTAATCGTTATTCATCATCATTTTATTAATTTATTATTTATTATGATAATTTTTTCATATACCGAGACGCGTGGCCGAGTGGTAACACAGTGAACCGTCATTCGGGAGACTGGGGTTCGATTCCCGCCATGGTCGACCATCCTGACAGGGTTTTTTTGTAGTTTCCCTCTGTCGTTATACTCGGATGGTTCCTTGATAATAAGCCACGACCGTCTCCTTCCCGCTATCCAAAACACCTAGTAAAATAACCTTTCATCTCATCATTAAGCTTCATATTAGCATTAAGTCCATATGATTAAGCTTAAAAATGTTCCATTTTAATTGTAATCCTCTTGGACGAAATTGAAAATAAATAGAATAAATGAATAAATAAAATCATTCCATCATCTCATTCATCATCCACCGACGCCAATAGATCGTAGCCATCAGTATAGTGCGTCGTTAAAACCCAATATGAAAATAAAATGAAAAATAAATCAATTTGATTTATATTTATTTATTTTTCATATTCATATGTCCGGCGAACTCGACGAATTATGCATTTAAACAAAATGAAATAAATCGAACAATTAATGATTATGTTTATTTATTTATTTTTGGTTACGCGCGACGCACTTTATAATCATATTTATCATCATTCATGATCATTCATAATTTTATTCATTATTCATCTATTATTTATTATATCAATTTTAATTCAATTTATATATTCATTTATTTTTCATATTTACATATTCATTTATTTTTCATATTTATATGCTCGATGAATTATGCAGTTGAATAAAACAAATCGAACAAATATTGATATGGTTATTTATTTATATTTGGGTTAACGACGCACTTTTTTACCTCACAACGTAGGCCTACTGTTATACATACAAATAACACGTGACATATTGTGAATGTTTATTATTGATTGACACAGTATTTGAGAAGATACTTCTTCGCTCAGTGTGAAGCAGTTCTACCACAATACCACAGATAAACAATACGTCAAACCGGAAAGCCATTATACAATCGTTTATATGATATGTTGTCGCCTCAAATTCCACGTTGTGAGTATAGGTTCCTCTTGAATATAAAATATACACACGAACTTATTTTACCGACAAAATGCCAACCAACCCAGCCAAAACCAAGCCGTTGACGCGCCGTTAAAACCCAAACATTCATTCATTAACATTAACGTTAATTACCGTACCATGAACAAGGGGTTAATAACTCTTGAAATATGGTGTACACTTGTCATGAAATCTTCCTGAAATCCCTTGAAATCCCTTGAAATCTCTTGAAATCTTCCTGAAATCCCTTGAAATCTCTTGAAATCTCTTGAAATCTCCTGAAATCTCCTGAAATCTTCTTGAAATCTCTTGAAAACCCTTGAAATCTTCCTGAAATCCCTTGAAATCTTCTTGAAATCTCTTGAAAACCCGTGAAATCTTCCTGAAATCCCTTGAAATCTTCTTGAAATCTCTTGAAATCTTCTTGAAGTCCCTCGAAATGTGAAACCAGGTGTAAAGGTACACCAAACTGACCAGTTGCTTACCCTTCCACCATGAATTAACATACGAGTGCACTAAGCAAGCCATGTTCACAAGTGACCTTGTTTTTCATTGAAGAATCCGGCCGATTCTCTCGCGCGCATGTTATCGAGCGCCGATCGCCTGTGAACTTGATGACACCCTTGACCCCTAATTACCTGACCTGACCCCCCCCCCCCCGACAATCTCTTGCTCTGTGGTCTACGAGAATAGTTGGATCTAGGGAAACACGAACAAGTATATTAAATGTTCCATTGGATTGGATTGCAACGT
>OZ023331.1:44396142-44421142 GCA_964007535.1 Brachyptera risi | reverse complement strand
AGATATATATATCATTGCTCACAGACAAGTCTCATCAGAGGCTTTGTAGGATATTTATTAGCAGAGTTCCTGATTATATAATTTGTACTAAAAATGTGTGAATAAAAAAAAAAAAATTTAAGATGATTATTATTATTTATTATTTATGAATAACGGAACCAAGGTCCTACAAGCGTAATAATGGGAATGCTAGTTTGGTCGACCGTAGCGGGAATCGGAACCCGGTCTTCTGAATGACGGTTCAGTGTGCTAGCCATCCGACCACTCGTCTCATTGTTACCGTACTAGTTATGAAGTGGTCAAGTTTTACGTATGTTAGATTATTTTCAATGTTTGATGGCCTGTTCACACGGGGCATTGGTATGTCAATCTTACAAAGTTGAATCTTCTAGTGCCAGTGTTGGGTCGTTCAGTTAATGACATCGCAGCAATGCAGTGTTGAAAAGTAATACATTTCTGTTCATCAATTTCATCAAATTGTACTATCTGTTATTACATATGAATTGTATCCTTACTCAAGACGTAATTTTGCGATTTAAATCGATAGCTCACCGGATGTAGGCCTACAATCCTATTCCGTAATTTTCAAAATTCAAAATTTTCAAAGAAACAATTCTACTTCCGCCGCTTTCGCGTTACTAGAACGAAATATATCGAGTTCTATTCGATTACTTTCTTCATACAATTTTCGAATTTTCAAGATGTCTAAGGCGGTATGAATTCCGCTTATATAGCTTAAGTGATTTCGCTTTCATAGAAACACAACATCAGTGTCTCTCGCGCCTGAAGAGCGTATATTGTAATAATTTACACTAAGTGGTGTGGCTTGGGTATAGCAAACCTACCTCAACCCCTGACACATTTACAAACATGCATGTAAAAGTATACTCCCAAGCTCATGTCACACAGCCGCGTATAAATTATTCCGCGGTATACGCTCTTCAGATATATCAGCCTGTACAGGGGAACTAGTCAAAAGAGAGTAATGAATTACGCTGAGTCTATAATTTTTATCCACTCCAGATGAAGCTGGAGGGTGCTCTAAAACTGCATCTCAACTCTCTCTCTCTCTCTCTTTCTCTCTCTCTCTCTCTCTCTCTCTCTCTCTCTCTCTCTCTCTCTCTCTCTCTCTCTCTCTCTCCCTCTCTCTCTCTCTCTCTCTCTCTCTCCCTCTCTCTCTCTCTCTCTCTCTCTCTCTCTTTCTCTCTCTCTCTCTCTTTCTCTCTCTCTCTCTCTCTCTCTCTCTCCATCTCTGTCTCCGTCTATCTCCTTGCCAGCTTGCATTAATATTGCACACGGGTCAAGTGGCCATTCTATATTTACCTCTAAGTTACCACGAGTAATCGATATCTCCATTCCTTTGAAAAAATATCATGTACAGTAGGTACACTTGCGGTCATAGAAAATGGTTTAATCTGGAATAAAAATTATTATTTCATTAAAATCTATACGTATATTTAACCGATACTTTTTGTATTTACTATGTGTGAAGTGCGTGTGCACATTGTCTTTCAATTTTATTGCGTTTTAATTTTAGTATGTTTTGATCAAGATGCATTTTGATGTGTAGCTTGATCGATTATTTCATGTGACCGCCACTGTACATGGGTACTTTTGATATACTTGTATCCATGAAAGAAGAAAGTCGGCCATCTTTATATTTATATCTACATTATAACATATTTATATCTATTTTTCTGTTCGTATATTGGTGTTGTGAGAATTAGCTGGACATATCAATATAGGCTTAATGTTTAGGGAATATTTTGATAATTCATACAAAGCGAAAAAATAAAAGGGGTCAAAGTGAACCAAATCTTTTTTTTTATGGCAACTATGCAGGTCTACAACATATTAGATATCCCCACATATTCCTTGTATGTTATAATTCGAATTCGTTCCATATTTATTTGAGGATAAGTGATGAATAATTTTAATGTACTAACCAACTAAAAAATTAATAAATTATTGTTACGGTACTCATTTGAGAATGTTTGCTTTCACCATGAGTTCCTATAAGATTGAACCTATTAAAATCTAAAACTGAAGAATACTTGATAAATAAGCCCCGCCCTCAAATTGGCGCCAAAATATTTGAGATTTCCGGGTACGGACTCTAGGTAGTACTGGTGCTAAACATTTGCTTTTGTTTTCACAAGCGAGTGGTCCGTCTTAACCGTGAAGGTTATGAGATTAGGTCTTTGTCCGTTTTTTCAGGTCTTCTGGTGCATATAAACGATCCTACCTTTTATCCGTAGTCTTTATTGGGGAACAATGATTTTGTGTCGATTTACAATAATAATAATATATATATATATATATATATATATATATATATATATATATATATATATATATATATATATATATATATATATATATATATATATATATATACATATATGTATATATATGAATCCATTATAGTTTTAGGGTATAATTGAGTACAAAGTATAGATGTTAGATGTTAGATGAAGTATATAGATGTCGAAACGCGTCGAGTAGAAAATAAAAAAAGTATCTAACATCTATACTTTGTACTCAATTTAGCACGATTATACCCTAAAACTATAATGGGTTCATCAATAATTATAATTCGTGAAAGTTTCAAAAGAAAAAAAAAAAAAATATATATATATATATATATATATATATATATATATATATATATATATATATATATATATATTGTATGTATATTTGAGGATTTTCCAGTAGATATATCCCCCATCTTCAGTTATGTGTTTGTAATTTTGTTAATTATTATTAACAACATTATTTATTTTATTATTTTTATTATTTCGATGAAGCGAGTATAAACAGTCGAGTTTCACGTCACCACAGCGGCGTGAATTGTTCACAAGCATGACTTGTATGATCGATCGGAGATAAAGCCATGACTGGAAATGTTCACGTGACTTTATGGAATGTTTCCCGTCAAAACAGACGCAAAAAGAAGGAAATTATAGCCAGGAATATGTATGAAATGGCACTTTTTTTTTAATAATTACGCTGGCGAATGTCGAATGTATTGTAAATGAATTAGCTCAACAACTAACAGCTGTTGTTATTACATTCCACATTGTGTGTATTTGTGTTTATTTTTTGTTTTCGCCAGCTAATTGTTAAGAACAAACAAAAAATTGAACACAAATACCACCGTTACATCTGTTTTTAAACTATGCTAGTTCTTCGGTCAATGGTTTTTCAGGATGAGATTTACAATTAATAGCACAACTACATATTTCAAAAGCGTTGATATGCTTACAGATACAATGAATTCTCTGCATTTATAGAAGTTCGTCCAATCATTTATAGTTGGTAAATATATATATATATATATATATATATATATATATATATATATATATATATATATATATATATATATATATATATATATATATATATTTTTTTTATATATATAAATATATAAAAATAACACTTTCTTCTTTCGTCGTGGATACATCATGTATAGATATGTTATTAACGGCGTAAAATCGCGAAAATAAGCATACCTACTGGTAAAATTTCAACCAAAATTGAAAGTCTTTTTTTAGCCCGGCTGAATATTTGTGATATTGTATAGCATTCAAAAAATATCAGACGAACAGAAAATTGACTGTTACTTTTAGCTCAAGCTCAACAATTCTCAAATCAAAGATCAACGCTCAGATCCTAGTTTTTGGTGGAGGTGCCGGGTAACGTGAAACAATAAAATGAGTCCATAGCGAGTACTTTGTCAGCAAACAGCTGAAGCAATATGAAATTGAAAATGAATAATAATTTTTATAATAAAATAATTATATATAATAATATATATAATAATAATAATAAAACTGAAATTGATAATATGGTGAAGATGAAATTAAACATGAGTATGATTAAAAAGGCGTTCTTTGGGTGGGTAAGATCGCCCTTGTGGTGCCCCTTCCGAACCATCCTATCTTTCATCCATAGCCTCAATTAGGGATCAATGATTTTTCATCAAGTTTCGATATTATAGCAGAGTAAAGAGTTATAATGTGGCTATCAATTATTTAAAATGTGTCTCGCGAATATAGGGTTATAAAGAAGGTTGATTTTCGAGCTGGACTACAAAAATCAAACAATAATGTATAAAATATACTTATAAAAGGCTATTCATCATCTAAAATAGACGAAAACTACATTTGTCAAATATCTATATTCATAATTAATTGATGCAGAACCATTAGAGTGCATGAATTGATATCGAATTGGTGAGAAAACGAATCAAAATATTTTATCTCGTTTTTTCCGTGTACCGGCAAAATAAATGAAAACTCTTGTACACAGGAATTTCACGGAAATAATCGTGAAATTATCGTCAACCAATAGGAATGTCATTCGATAATTTTAATTTCCATATAGTCATGCCGTTCGATCAGTATCAACGTTTTAGCGGTCAAGAAAATTTTACTAAATTTTTATGAGACATTAAATGAATCCGTATCAATAGAACAACAAAAACGATGGAAATTCTTTCTTTTGAACTTTTGAATGCTATGAGATATCAAAATTCTAATGCGCGAGAAAAAACGATAATTTGAATAGCTTCAAGATGGCATATAAGATATAAATATATTTTGACTTACATAGCATTGTCAAGCGTATACAGCTAAACATAGGCCCTCCACAGTTTCAAGCAGTAGGTCTATGCCCTTGACAAATATGCGACAAGAGTTATTTAGTTATATTTCACACCATCTCGAAGATATTATAATTATCTGTGTTTCATCCTTATTAGAATTTTCATATCTTATACCGTTCAAAAGTTATCACCAAGAAACTGATATTTCGCTAAATCGACTCCCATGGACTCTTGAGACAAAATTTCAGGGACGTATGCTGTAAACAACTCAATTCAATTCAGTTGAATCAAAAGATTAATAAAAATATCAACCTGAATTTTGCAATTTCATGTTTATAAAATAATAAAAACGATATTGTATTGTATCATTTTTTATTTTTATTCACGTATATATTCTTCTCTCTTCATCTTCTTCATGCATTCAACAACGTATAAAACTCATAAAATGACGTCATGAACCGATTTGCAATCCACAGTTGGTTCGGAACGTGCTCTCACCCCTTGACCCGTGTTATGACGTAATACAAACACCCCTCCCCCCTCCCCCCCCTCCTCACCCCCTTCTATCTCACACATCCACCGCAAAACTACCCTTGTTCCATGATACCAAGTGGTGTTTTCTACGCAATAGGCCTACAACATCCCCCCCCCCCCCCCCCCCCCGCCCTCGCTGGAATGGCCAGTGTTGAATTTATACTTGTTACTTGTTTTTATCGGAGAAAAAGGTTCCGAGCGACCGTCTCCCCTATACCTCACCACTATAGCACTGGTGGTTCGCTCTTTCATCTATAGTTGATTTAGTGGATACAACTGTAGCCTATATACTTGTATCTGAAATAATAATACAAAAGTTTCTGGCCACCCTCGGTAGCTCGATCGGCTGAGGCACCGCTTCAGAAACTGAAGTCACCGTTGGGCGTGGGTTCTAGTTCCGCATAAGGCATGGGTTTTTGTAAACGTGCTTTCACTTATCATCACTTCAAAGTGTCATAATCACCTGCTCATTCGTACCCCCGTATAACCTAGCTGTTGGTGGGGTCGTTGATCAAACATTAATCATTATAATCATCAAAAAGGTACCGATCGATCGTTCCCCCTATACTACAACACTATAGCACGGGTGGTTCGCTCCTATACATAACCTCCTGAATACACAAGTAGAGAGGGACTGCAACCCAAATTACTCCATAACTACGTCACTCGCCTGTTTTTAGCGCCATTTCGTGTTGCCGTTGACTAAGATTGATGTGGATGATCCGGTCGCATTAACTTCGTCGTACAGAAACCTAGTTGAGCTGCCGATAAAATAAGGGATTGTTGGGCCGACTTTACGAAAATCAAAGTGAATAAACAACTAAGGAAAAAAGTTTGACACAAATTTTAGAGTCTGGGTGAACTTATTGTCTTATTTACATAGGCGAAGTTCGGTCGTCGATGACTGCTCTTCCCTTAAATGAAGACAATAGTGAATCAACAATAATTTCAAATTAATATTCCGTTTGGTTTTCAAGATATCATCTTAAATTTGACAATTTATCAGCTATGATAATTTTGAACTATTTACTTATTTTTTTTTTTTTTTTAATTTTTTTTTTTTCATATTTCTAGATTGTAATATTAGTATAATAGTGTGCTATTGTAATTGAAAATGTTGTATTTTAATTGAAAATGTTGTCCTCGCCACCGTCATTGACATTCGTGAGAGTATAAAAAAAAAAAAAAAAAAAAATAACATTGATAGTTTTGAACTTTTCTTATATATTTTGAACCTTCAAAATTTTGAGAGTAATTGGTCAAATTATATTTTTCACACACACACATAGATTGTTTATCTAAAAGCATTTGTCTATTTCAAAAACCCTTGACAACTCAATTTCATTTTTCATTGAAGTAAAATTGTATATCAAACAAATGCTGTGATGTCTCTAAGCCTATATACAATTGAACAATACTAGAAAAACGCGTTATGTGTTTCCGCGTTGATGGATGAGCGAATAAAAAAAATGAAGTAATTAAATAAATAAAAATCGCATTTTTTAATTTTTTTCTCCGAAACGTCACATCCGATTATTGTAAAAGTCCGTGATAATGTGTATTATTATGTTTTTCGAGTTCTGTGAAAATTTGAAAAATTTCGGAGAACATTCACTTTCAGTCATTTTCATCAGTCATTTTTTCCCCCTGGCTTATTCATATGGGTTTTTTGAAAACTTCAAAATGATTTATCTCAAGAATTGTTGAACCGATTTTGCGTGAAAACTATACAGCATCAAGTCAAATAGGGGTTCATGTGTGTGCCAAGTTTCATCATGATCTGAATTTCTGTTTGACATGTAGAGCGCGAAAAAAAAAAACATTCGATTTTTCAAGTACAGTGAAATTGAGTCTTCGCTACGCTCATCCAATTAAAATCTTCCAGGGTAATTACCTCATCTCGCTGATCTTGAAAGATGATACGTTTTTGAAATATGTAGTTGCGTTTCATATAATAAATCACGTTCTGGAAAGTCGTGACACCCAAAAGATTCATACAGATTCACGAAACAAATTGTGATATTCGTGTTTTTAATATTGGTAGACGACCTAATTTCGTGGATACAAAATTAATAATAACAATGAAAATAATATAATACAAAGCTGTGAGTTATGAAATTGACGACTCGAAATAGGCGTGGCTTCACCAGTTGGCCAGCTAGATCTATATCATTTGTGGTCATTTCAAGATACCCCGATTGGATATTTGAATTTGACTACACTTCTAACAGCCCTGTTGATCGGACCGTTGGACGGTATGATTTGTGACGTCAAGGGGGCGGTGACTGCTAGTCGTCAATTTCCTATAATTATTTTTATTCATTTTTATATTATTTATATAACTTTATATTTTATATTTTATATTATTTATATATTACTTATATTATTTTTAAACGCTAGATATAGAGCCATTGTAACATTACTCGAAAGTTTTCATTTCCCTACAATTCACTCTCATAGTATAGTCTTACAAGTTCCGTGTATAATTGTGAATTAAACATGAATTTCCTATTCGTTTTATGGTATAGTAATTCCGTAATGCCTGAGAAATAATTCTAGGAAGTAGTACAGTTCCACGTGTCTCGTATATTGTTTCCCGTTCAAAAATAAAAATTCAAAAATTTAAAAATGATTAATACTTAAATTGCTGCCCATATATTCTCGGCTATGAAAAATTACCGAAGCTGAAATGAAAAGTACAAATCCCATAAAAATTAGTTACTAAAAAATTAGTATATCCCGTTGGTATGTAAAAGGTTGAGCCATAATAGAGTAGTCTTATTCAAGTTCCGTTTATGACAGCGTGAATTAAACATGAATTTTCTATTCTTATTGTTGTAGTAATTCCGTAATTTCTAAGAAATATTTCCAGGAAGTAGCTCCTACATATAGTTTTTATTAATGAGCAAATACAGATCCACGTGTCTCGTATTGTTTTCCGTTCTCATCAAGTTTTCATAGCCTTGATATTTCCATCAGCACGTACTACAAGTACGCTCTTGCGCACAAACATGGACAAGATATATCGGAAGTGGTTCTTCGTCGCACCGGAAATGAGTTTCAAATTTGTTAATGTTTACATTAAATTAGTTTGGAATGTTTATTCGATTAGGTTAGTTTGGATAAGTTAGGTCCATTAATATACTTGGATTGGGTTAATTAGGTTAGTTTAGGCTACTGGCAACAAAAACAATAACAACAACAACGTTAGCTGTTGGTGAGATATAGACCGATGGTCCGATAAATAGCGGCTGCCCAATCTACGAAGACGATGGCGTCCCAGTCTCGACCATGGAGCAAGAAGTATCCTCCAGAAGGATTTCACAAATATAAACGATCATAGAAGCGAGGAGTAAACAACTGGGACATTTTGTGTGAGCACCTGATTTCATATTTCAAGGGATTTCAGTGAGATTTCACGGGATTTCAAGAAGATTTCAAGGGATTTCAGTGAGATGTCACGGGATTTCAAGAAGATTTCAAGGAATTTCAGTGAGATGTCACGGGATTTCAAGAAGATTTCAAGGAATTTCAGTGAGATGTCACGGGATTTCAAGAAGATTTCAAGGGATTTCAGTGAGATGTCACGGGATTTCAAGAAGATTTCAAGGGATTTCAGTGAGATGTCACGGGATTTCAAGAAGATTTCAAGGAATTTCAGTGAGATGTCACGGGATTTCAAGAAGATTTCAAGGAATTTCAGTGAGATGTCACGGGATTTCAAGAAGATTTCAAGGGATTTCAGTGAGATGTCACGGGATTTCAAGAAGATTTCAAGGAATTTCAGTGAGATGTCACGGGATTTCAAGAAGATTTCAAGGGATTTCAGTGAGATGTCACGGAATTTCAAGAAGATTTCAAGGGATTTCAGTGAGATGTCACGGGATTTCAAGAAGATTTCAAGGGATTTCAGTGAGATGTCACGGAATTTCAAGAAGATTTCAAGGGATTTCAGTGAGATGTCACGGGATTTCAAGAAGATTTCAAGGGATTTCAGTGAGATGTCACGGAATTTCAAGAAGATTTCAAGGGATTTCAGTGAGATGTCACGGGATTTCAAGAAGATTTCAAGGGATTTCAGTGAGATGTCACGGGATTTCAAGAAGATTTCAAGGGATTTCAGTGAGATGTCACGGGATTTCAAGAAGATTTCAAGGGATTTCAGTGAGATGTCACGGGATTTCAAGAAGATTTCAAGGGATTTCAGTGAGATGTCACGGGATTTCAAGAAGATTTCAAGGAATTCAGGAAGATTTCATGACAACAATACACCAGATTACAGGAATTGTCAACTCCTCGAATAAAAGATTAACCATAAAAGAAACAGAATCAACAAATGGATCACAAGATGCGGGCAATATTGGTCCCTGTCCCGGCGCCACTGTATACCGCTTGCACTGCCGATATTTACGCCACTGAAACTTTCTAGGCTCAAATAATAATCTTTTCTCTCTACCAACTATGTATACAAATTCCCTGGCAACGAGCGTACCAACATAATAAATAATGTAACACTATTACAATGTTATAATCCATACAATATATCCGTGCGAGTGATATATGCACACGACGTTTAGTAACCGAGTGATTGCGTGGTGTATATAGACGTGTGGTCTGGAAATAAACTTGAAGGCGCGAACCACCCGTGCGTTAGTATAGGTTGAGATGGGTGAGACGGTCGTTCGGAACCTTCATCTTTCGTGGAGACAAATCTGCTTGTATCCTCGAGAGAAGAAGGCGCGAACCAGCCGTGCGCTAGTGGTGTGGGATAAGGGGACGGTCGATCGGAAACTGTCTCCTTCGTAGATCCTCGAAAGAGGAAGGCGCGAACCCCCAGTGCGCTAGTAGTGGGAGATAGGGGGGACGGTCGATCGGAACCTTCCTCTTTCGTGGATCCTCGAACGAAGAAGACGCGAACCACCCGTGCAATAGTGGTATGCGATAGGGGGGACGGTCGATCGGAACCTTCCTCTTTCGTAGATCCTCGAACGAAGAAGGCGCGAACCACCCGAGCGCTAGTATAGTGTGAGATAGAGAGGACGGTCAATCGTAACCGTCATGTTCGAGGATAAACGTATATAGATGGAATAGAAATAAGTTCGACTCATTCATAAGTCGGTGCTGACTTGAGAGCATCCAACGTGGTGACGTCACGGTGGCTCGACAGTTTCATTCAATAACCGTTTCGTGGCGCCGTGATTTACGACCGGAGAACTCGTCGTGGGACGAACAAGCTGTGCTGGAACTACGTGCATGTCTTTCAGGCTTGAACATACAACTTCACATCAAATATATATATATATATATAATATATATGTATTGTATGTGTATATATATATATATATATATATATATATATATATATATATATATATATATATATATATATATATATATATATATATATATATATATATATACATATATATATTTATATTTGATGGAAGCCTTATGAAATAGCCTTTTATTTCATCATCCCACCGTCGCATATATCACTCACCGACGCCAATAAATCCTAGTCATCAGTGCAGTGTGTCGTTGAACCCAATATAAACATAAATAAATGAAAATATACTGAAAAATATACCCTATGATAATCACGACTTACACTCACGTTTTTGTATTCAACATCCTCCGAGGGTAAAACTGAACCGATCTCGTGCGGTAAACTCTGTGTATAACTCGTCTAGTCTGCTTGCTTCCATCAGTGCCACGTGGTTTCTTCCCTGATCCCCCTCCCCCTCCCCCCCCCCCCCCGGGGAAAACAAGCCATCCTGGCTTCAACCACTCTCAATACTGCCCTTGCTACGTTTGCTTAGCTAACAGGCTAGATATTAACATGTCCATGGTATTAATATATGTGGAGGTGCCGCATTCAGCTCATGTTGTTTCCATTGGTAGAGGTGCCGAACTCATTCAACTAATTTAAGGAACCTAACTTAACTAAACTAACCCAACTAAACAAACATCTTCTAATATAAACCGACACGTGTGATCCGGGAGGTGAGGGGCATATCGGACCTGGTTCGATCCCCGCCACCGTCTATCTTTACAGGAGTTTTTCGTGGTTTCCCTCTGCAGTCTAGGCTAATGCCGGGATGGTTCCTACAATATAAGTCACGACCACTTTCTTCCCACTATTCTTCCATTACCTAGGAAACCTTCATCCTATCATATCATTAATCATTCATCCGACGCCAATGAGTCATCATTATACTGCGTCTTTAAACCCGATATAAAGAGAGAACACTTATTTAATCCAGACTAATTCCAATCCAAATCCTACTTCCGGCCCGACGAATGTCTACTCCGGTAATCCGCGGCTGATGATGAACCGGAAGTTCGTATAAAACTCGACGTCAGTCGCATGAGCGTGCTCTAATATCAGACATTCTCATCTAGCTGATAAACACACTCTGCGGTGTCCGTCAATCAGGTTAGCGGAATATCTCATCACTGTTGCATGTCCAACGTACACTTCTAGACACATAAAATGTTAGTTTTTTTCGTTAAATGTTAGTTAGATCCTATCTTTCATCCATAGCATCAATTGGGGAATAATGATTTTGTTTCAAGTTTCGATGTTATTAAAAAAAAAAATCGAAAATTGAATTTGAATATAAAATCTACGGAACATGTTTCGACCATAGATATATATTAGACCGAGATGCGTTACTCCCGCATAGCCGATAGCGACATATGCTCTTTCCAATCTCGGTGGCCATATTGGACATTTACAAATATAATCTAAGCAATGACATTCTATATTATCACTAATATATGTCGAATATGTGGGAAACTTCTCGGTTTGCAAAGCGATGTGAAGCTACCGTCAAGTCACAAATATGTACGCCTAGCTTCTTAACGTTGAGTATAACGTAGGCCTATCAAGGTTATATATATATATATATATATTCAATATATATATATATATATATATATATATATATTTAATATATATATATATATATATATATATATATATATATATATATATATATATATATATATATATGTATATATATATATAGGGCCTATATATATATGTATATATATATATATATATATATAGGCCCTATATATATATATATATATATATATATATATATATATATATTTATTTATACTAGGCAAACGCGTTATGTGTTTCCGCGTTGATGGATGAGCTGGAACATATCAACTTATCTTTGGATTGGTTATTATATATATATACACCTTGAGATCCAAACCATTACATCACTGCCATCTTATTTTACATTAATAATTTATATGATAATAAAGAAGGCTTTGTTTTAATCGTTTACAATCAAGTGGTGACACTTGTTGCTTTGATTTAATAGGTATCTTAATAGCTTTGAATAATTGACACAAATAACATTATATATTTTTTTACATCGAAACGGCTGATCCGATTTGAGTAAAAGTTCGGAATAATGTGTATCATTATCAGATTGAAATTCTCTGAAAATTTGAATCCTCTCAGATGAAATATTTTTCACGAATGTTTTCCTCTGGCTTATTCTAATGGGATTTTTGAAAACTTTGGAATGAGTTTTCTCAGAAGATGTTAAACCGATCGCGCCTCAAAACTATACAGCATCAATTCAGATAGGGGTTCATGTGTGTGCCAAGTTTCAACTGATTTTGAATTTTTGTCTGACCTGTGGAGCGCGAACAAAAAAAAAAAAAAAAAAAAAAAAAAAAAAAAAAAAAAAAAACAGGCACTTTTTTTTCGGTATAGTGTAATTGAGTCTTCGCTTCGCTCATCCAATTATTTGTGTAACAACTAATTGCGTCAATGTAACATATCATATATACTAGGCAAACTCGTTATGTGTTTCCGCGTTGATGGATGAGCTGGAACATATCAACTTATCTTTGGATTGGTTATTATATATATATACACCTTGAGATCCAAACCATTACATCACTGCCATCTTATTTTCCATTAATAATTTATATAATAATAAAGAAGGCTTTGTTTTAATCGTTTACAATCAAGTGGTGACACTTGTTGCTTTGATTTAATAGGTATCTTAATAGCTTTGAATAATTGACACAAATAACATTATATATTTTTTTACATCGAAACGGCTGATCCGATTTGAGTAAAAGTTCGGAATAATGTGTATCATTATCAGATTGAAATTCCCTGAGAATTTGAATCCTCTCAGATGAAATATTTTTCACGAATGTTTTCCTCTGGCTTATTCTAATGAGATTTTTGAAAACTTTGGAATGAGTTTTCTCAGAAGTTGTTAAACCGATCGCGCCTCAAAACTATACAGCATCAAGTCAGATAGGGGTTCATGTGTGTGCCAAGTTTCAACTGATTTTGAATTTTTGTCTGACCTGTGGAGCGCGAACAAAAAAACAAAAAAAACAAAAAAAAAAAAAAAAAAAAAAAAAAAAAAACAGGCACTTTTTTTTTGGTATAGTGTAATTGAGTCTTCGCTTCGCTCATCCAATAATATGATTATATGTTTTGACAGTAATTTTTTTCTCATAGACCGTACGTGAAGTGCGTAGCTTGAAACAAAATTAAAAGTCCACTTTCTGTCTGAATACACCTTGTGGTATATTGTATAGGATATAACAACAGGTATCAGGTGAGCAGAAAACGAACCTTTACTTCTAATTCTATAAGCGCTATATTCTCTGCTATAATTTCATTTATTTACCAATATTGTGTTTAACAAAACGCATTGTAGGCCCAATAATGACTTGGATCTATTGGCGTCGGTAAAAGGTGAATGAGATGATGTGAAAGGTTATTTCATCATGTTTTTTGAATAGTGGGAAGGAAGCGGAAGTGACTTATTGTTATAGCGCCATTTCAGTATTCGCATTAGAAACAATGCAAAACCACACGAAACATCTCTGTAAATATTTCAATCTTCTTTCTCTGTTAGGATGGTCAACCACGGAGGGATCCAAACCCCGTTTTCCTGAATGACGGTACACTGCGCTAGCCACTTTGCTTGCTACTGTCAGTGCGTGGGCCTCTATATTCGTAAATGCTAAATGTTATGTGAATATTATTGTAAATGTTGGTGAATTTTCGTTTCGATGCATTTCAATGTTATCTCACTTTATGTCACTTTATTTGTCCGCATGTGTACTTCTATGTTGTTACGTATGTCGCATTACGGCAATAACACTTCGAACGTGTTTTTGAAATGTGTATAGTATACCTGCATGTATTCACTAGAGAAGGTCCGAACGACCGTTCCCCGTATCCTACACCACAAGCGCGCGTTTGGTTCGCGCCCCCTTTCGTCGATACAGGAATATATCGTATATTCTGTCATAATACGGTTACGTGCCCCAACGTTTTGATAGCAAACCGTCACGTTGATTTGCTTGTGTGGAATCGAATAAATATATAACTGAGATTTATAAAAAGATAAATATCGTTATAGGCTTACCAATATAAAAAATTCAAGAGGTCCTTCTTTTTTTTTGATATATTGGGTTTTAACGACGCACTGTAATGATTACTAAGATCTATTGGCGTCGGATGAATGATTAATGAGATGATGGGATGATGAGATGAAGGTTTTTTATGGGTAGTGGGAAGGATAGTGGGAAGGAAGCGGTCGTGGCGTATATTGTGGGAACCATCCCGGCATTAGCCTAGACTACAGAGGAAAACCACGAAAAACCCCTGTAAAGATGGACGGTGGCGGGGATCGAACCGGGTCCGATATGTCCCTTCACCTCCCGGATCACACGATGCAAGTGAGCTAACCACTCAGCTACTGTGCCGGTAGGTCCTTCTTTTGTGTGTGATGATAATGAGTAAAACTGAGCTTCCAGATATGGCCACCAGTGGCAGGTCATTCTATGCATCATCTTTTACTGCCCCAACAATATATGCAACCCAACTAGCACATTCTAGATAATTACATGTGTGTTCATGGCAGTAATGACAGTCGCTTTCTTATATTCAATTTCTGCGTCATTAAACTCTTCCTTACTACATATTCAATAGCCAAACTTAACTGAATTAAATTCTCTAAAATGTTGAATATATCAAACATTTGCAGTCCCATCCAAATAATAAATCGTGAAAATAATTCAGAAACTCGAAAAATATTTCTCAGAAAGCGTATAAATGCAATGTATATATATATATATTTATATATATATATATATATATATATATATATATATATATATATATATATATATATATATATATATATATATATATATATGTGTGTAATAAGTATATTAATGAATATATATGAATAAATATAATATAATTCTATATGAATAAATATGGATATGAATCTATATATTCATGTGGATTTTCATACATTTTTTTATATATATATATATATATATATATATATATATATATATATATATATATATATATATATATATATATATATATATATATATAATTATATATATATAATTATATATAGAAAGTGATTCAAACACAATTTATCTGAAATCAAATGAATAACTGAATTTTCAATAGCTATATTTTCAATGTATTCATTTGTTATCTCTTATTCATTTGAATATAAGCTCTCCTTGAATACTTCTTGAGACCTTCACCTTCATCTTGTTTGTAGCTTACACACTCGCGTCATGATTCGCCAAACAAACTCACAATTATGTAACACACCTAATCAAAGAGTAAGACATAAAAGTCCACCATACAACTATAAATAAACCACTCTAACATTGAATTTATAGATACAATAAACTGATCTTGCTTCTTTCATTTTCTATTGTGCGTGGCTGAGATGGCTTTAAAGACTAGACTTTTATTTCATTCATAGAATTCTCCGACTCAGTTTGTGTACACCATCTTAAAATGCATCTCAAACGTTGATATTTGTCATAGTTAGGTCATAAAATAAGATGTTTCACAAATTATAATGCACTGCATTTATTTATTTGTATTGTATTTAAGATTCCATGGGATTCGATTTAGCGAAATATCAGTTTTCTGAGAATAACTTTTGAACGGTATGAGATATCAAAAATTTCTAATCAGCAAGAAACTCAGATAATTGTAATAGCTTCAAGATGATATAACTTATGACTATTTAAGTCATGTCGCATAGCTGTCAAGCGTAAACAGCTGAAAAACACATTGTTTTAGCTGTATACGCTTGACAATTATGCGATATGACTTGAATAATTATAACTTATATCATCTTGAAGCTATTATAATTATCTGTGTTTCTCACATATTAGAATTTCGATATCTCATACCGTTCAAAAGTTATCACCAAAAAACTGATATTTCGCTAAATCGACTCACTGTATTGTACTGTCCTGATGACTACGATCTATTGGCGTCCGTGAATGATATATGAGATGATGGGATGATGAGATGGAAAATTATTTCATTAGGTGTGTTTGGATAGTGGGAAGAAGTCGGTTGTGGGCTGTTGCTAAAAAACCATCCCAGTATTGACCTAAACGACAGAGGGAAACCACGAAAAACCCCTGTCAGGATGGTCGACCATGGCGGGAATCGAACCCCGGTCTCCTGAATGACGGTTCAGTGTAGTAACCACTCGGTCACACGTCTCAGTTATTCACTGTAAAAATACCACAGTTATACAAAAATAACATTGAATTTCTTTTTGTTATGTTGTTAGACGATTTTTTTTCGTGGATTCAAGTGTATATAAAAGAGTTTGAATAACGGTGTAAGTTTTGGAGGCGTTCCAAACGCTACGTCTTACGATGACTCTTGTCTCAATAGAGATAGTCAGACCAAAGTTTCGTGTGTATTTGTGTGGTGATTGTATAGTTTAGGTGGAATAGTATTGGTTCAGTTGATAAAGAAACTTTCGTCTCCAGGGTTTGGCGAGCATCGCATTGATTCAAGTAGTCATCGTGAAGAGTTTAGCCATTCAGTGGGAGGTTTTCAAAGGGAAAGTTATAACTTGAGAGATAAAGCTGGCAAAAATAGGCTCTATTGGCCATCTGAAATGACACAAATCTTATATTCACGAAAGAAAAGGTCGTCTAAATAATTATGAAAATATATAAAAGATCTACCGAAATAGAAAATAACCATCAACTGAAAAATATATCAAGATTTTGCAGTCCAAGAGACCGTGATTTTGTTAATGTCTTGTGTAGACTTCTGTCAAGTAACAAATGACAAACAATAATTACCATAGCAACACAGCGAACTGGTGGAATACCAAATATTGTGATTGGTCAATTTCAACTGGTGGAAATTGTTGTATGTCTCTTTTAACAATGGGTGACGTAACTCGACAGAAGTCTGTCACTGTATTTAGCTCCCCTATAGTATAATGGAGCTAGCCAGACCTAGGGCGTTATTTCATGAGGCAGTTAGGGTACGATGTAACGATCATACTTTGGCATAATTTAAAGGTGTACCGATTCGCATCTTGAAAGTGAAATATTTCCTTGGTCAGAATCTGAGTCCAGGGTCCCGATTGCCTGTAGCGCAACTATCGCTTCCATATCGAACTATAATATAAAACAACAAAGCTCAACAATGCAATACATGGCTCAGTAGAATTATTATGTTAGCAGATGCATTTGTTTTGCACGAAAGTTATAGATTTTGTAACTTCAACAATGCTGCTGGTATAAACGTAGCCATTCTTATCTACATCTAGTTCACAAGAGAATTTGCTAAATCGCGACAGGCAATCGGTACCTTTGGCTCTGAACTGACCGCAAGAAACCATGAATGTCTTCCATGTTATTAGTATAGGAGTCTGTACACCTTCTTTATATTATGATTAAGTATATGATTGGTATCACTACATAGTGGTGTGAGTAAGAGTTCTGCAGGATTCTTTTTTAAAAAATGCCCTATGGTTCGATGTCAATCAACACACTTATTTGTCACAATTGATTGGATTAGATTAGATTGGATTTCTTTATTGATCCACAGTATTTTCCATTTACAAAAATGCAAAATATATGGCAAGTCAATTTACACAAAGGATTTACACGGATTCTATACAATGTACAGAAGGATCCGGCTAGATTCGAATCTCACATTGAAACTGGTATTGTCTTGAATACACAATATCGCCGGCATAACTCCGACATTTTTACATTTTTATTCGATAGTGCGATCACTTTTCGATCTCGATATCACATTAATAGAAACGAGTTCCATTATTCAGTGGATATTTTCTCTCTCTCGCTGTCTAGAATTAATAAAGTGTCTGCATATATGAAACGTTTACATCGATACTTGTGTCTAGACCGGAGTTGAGTACATTGTGAAACGAGACGCGTGAGTAAATAGAATACACCAGGGCTTTCCAACTGGATATATATCACCGAAGTATTTTCATTGGAAAAGTCAAGGTGGGCCACACAATTGATTTTCCAATAATTTTCATGTATTTTCACTTGTTTTCAATATGGTGCGCCGGTATACCAAGAACACATTCTCAAGAGGCCTCTTTACATGTTGCCTACCGGCTTGATTGTCGACGTTCGGGATCTAAGTTGGCAACGGAAAACCAATCATCGATCAACTTACAGTTTTCTGTTGAATGATCACCAGTATTCAATACGTGCTCGTACGTAGAGCTTTAGATCGTGGTATGTTTTCAACCCTCTCAAAATAATTGTCAAATATCAATACGTGTTTCTACGTGTTTGTCATTGTTTTTACGATCTATTCAGAGTAAATTAATAGAAAATTATGATTTTTAGTAAACGTAGAGGCACAGATATACTCACTGTGGTTTCATTGTTGAAATAATAATTATACTGATTGGTCCCATTTTTCACCCACCATGTGTTGTAAGCCAATTACCTGCATTGGCGCTTCTTGTCCTACTGCGGGATAGTGACTATATAATATAATTATTATTGTATTTTATTTTATATTTCAAATACGTCAAGTAACGACTTTTTATTTCATTTGTACGAAGAAAGACAGTTTTTATTTAATTATATCAGTTATAACGCCACAGTTGAGCCCTTATGGGGCTTTGTGGTAATTGACAAGTGAATGTCCAATTTGTAATTTATGTGCATTTATTAGAGCAATAAAAAAATATTCAAAAAAAAAATTGAAAAGGTCCCGTGGGCCGCCAGTTGGGAACCCCTGATGGAATAGATCCTGCATTTCAGATCGATCAGTTTTTTCTTGCACGGTTGGTAAGCTTGTCTGTGACATGACACTGAGACAAAACTCTATCGACTGTTTAAACACATCATAGCGTGTAGGACCCTTACCTAATACATTTCGTGCTAGTACTAACTAGCTCCAAGAGACTAATACGCCCATTGGTTAATGTTTACTAAAAAAGCTACCAACAATGACAATATATTATGAAAACAAATTCACGGTCTCTTGAACTGAATAATTCATCACATTTGGAAGCCCACCTCACAAGCAGGACTAGTATTTTGTGCTAACAACAATGGAAATACACAGAGACCAGACACGTTGCCAAGACAGGTAGCTCCCCTGGGAGATATGACCAATCACAGTCTTGGCCTCCCAATTTCACCTATCGGTACTTTCGTCTAATTTCGTGAAACTATTCCAATATTTTTTTTTCCGATGAAATTCGGAGACATTATAGACTGATAGTTACCCAGTTGTGTGCGTGTGTCAATTAATTCACTAGTGGTCAATTAAATGCGACAACTTGAATTTCTTCAACAATGAAACACATCGTGAATTGACCACTAGTGATAGGCGTGGCTAAACGCCAGGCCACCTAGATCTATACTTGATGTGGGCATTTAGAGATACTCTGATAGGCTATGCCAATTTTCCCACATAACAAACAGCCAATTTTATCGGATGTTTTGTTTTGTGACGTTTGTGGGCGGGTCAATCACTAGTCGTCAATTTGGGCATTTAAATAGTAGAGTTATAGCAACAGAGATATTCCCATATAACATAGCTGTTTCTGGGGTCATGAGCAAACGCAGAAATAAGCAGCAGCCTTGAGATTTATCACGTCAGTTTAAAAGTTATGGTGGGAGAGTTATTCAAATTGGGTCATGAGTATGATTTTTCAAGTTTAAATATAAATAAATCGATATAAAATCATGTATCGTATATGTATAAATCATATATCTTATCCATTTATTTATTCTCTTTCGAAAAAGTGCACGTTTTCCTATTTATTTTCCCGATAGAAGCAAAGAATTAGATTGTATAGGATCGTTTGAAGGGGGCACCACAAAGGCGATCCTACCACCACAAAATATAAAACCTACCGGTATTAAATTTGTCTTGTCCCATTATTGACCCATATTGTCTTATATTTGTCCTATACTATCCAAATAGAGAATGGTGTCGACACTTTCAGCGCAGTAACACCCTGACCTTTTGAATTTGACTATTTGATTCATTTGATTTTTTTATTATTATTTGATTTTTTTTTATTTAATTATTTGATTCCAATGAATTTAGATATGGTAAACCAGAAATATTATTTTTCCCATCTCCATCAGAAACGATCAGCAATCATTGAATCTAACTGCAGCTACAAATGATTTCAGTATCGTAAGAAAGTGATGTGTAAATCAAAACTTGAAAAAAAATCACTGATAAAATATAGATATATCAACTAACACTCTTTTTGCATAATAATCATATATACGTCATTGAACAAACGTTTTTATTATTATGGCTTTGCCAACGCCCCTTTGATCGTATTCAGTCTAGAAGTTTGTTGTGCCGTGACATTGAGAAGTAACATTATTGATTGTAGAAACATATCATTGCGTGCTTGGACCTGAATAGAACTACGAAAAGTTTAACGACCTCGTTTAACGTCCTGTCTGCGCCCGGCGTATCAGCAATGGATGTGTTTGCTGACACTACTGGAATCTTTACAATCCATGCCTCTAATTATTATAGAACCACTAAAATAGACTGTGCCTTCACAGGAAGACTAATAATTTTGGTAAATTTGAATATAAAATAATTGATACTATAGGTTTCTGTCAAGTGACGTCACTCATTGTTGAAATAGACGAACAACAATGTCCACCAGTTGTAATTACCCAGTTGTAGTCCACCAGTTCGCTGTATTGCTATGGTTACTATTGTTTGTCATTTGTTACTTGAAAAGAGCCTACAATTAAAATAAGCACAGGCGTTCGTCGATCTCCAAAGAGGTTAGTTGTTTGGAAGCTCTTATAGATATGATCTCTCTGCACCCGACGTATCAGCAATGGATGTGTTTGCTGACTCTATATACGGGAATCTTGATAGTCCATGCCTGTAGTTAGAGAACCACTAAAATAGACTATGCATTTACAGGTAGACTAATTATAAATACATATCGATCTCCTGGTTTCAGCATGTCTGGTCGGGGGTGTTGAAAATTGCCTGGGGCTCAACAAATTAACCCGGCTGGCTAATTTTGTCGAATCATTTTCCTTGTCTTTATCTTCTTCTTCACTTTCTTCTTCCATTTCTACTAATATGCTTTCCGTTCTTCCCACAATCTCTACTGTTCCTGATCTTCCCATATACCTCCTTTTCTCCTCACGCTTCCACTTATCTGGTCTCTTCATCTTCCTCGCGGTCTTCCAGCTTTTCTTCTACACTCCAATACCCTTTCGAATTCTTTTCTAGGTATTCTCTCCTGCATGCATTCTTCTCGTATGTCCATATACCATCGCATTACTTGTTTTTCCAAGGAGTTTCATTTGAAGTATACAAAGTTCACAATTGACGCCATAAATAATTCCCACAAAGCCAGGGGCTCATCTGTGGAACTTATATATTAAATACAAATTATACAGACGTGTCAATTCAAAGAAAGGTATATACTAATTATCAGAAACTATAAAATTGAACTATAATAACAAAACAAACAAGTACCCGCCGAATAAAAACATCAGACATTTGAATTTTGATATTTCATATTTGCATGATAAAATGCATGATGCGAGTAAACTGTAAGCCTACACAATCGTTGACAACGCAGAGTGGTTCATCAATGTTTCAGATGTCCTCTCATTGATTATTCTGTATTATTCTCATTTTATATTTATTACTCGTATTTTTATTTCAGTTAGACTATATAGGTATTCAGGCCAACCTATAAATATAATGGAGTGAAGACTAATATATGAGCACAGGCGTTCTTTGATCCCGAAATGGAGTTGCGTGTTGGTTGTTTGGAAGCTCGATTATAAAATATAAAATGACCTCATCCCCGAACGAACATTAAACTATTTTTAATATTCGATTTCATATTTTTAAAACATCCACCGTGGGTGTCCAATTTTCAAATATATACTTTGTGAGTTTCAGCTGTAGGAAAACGATATTTAATAAAAATAGAAAATTTTACAAATTTGGGATTCTAAAAGAATAAAGTCTAGATAAATTAAAGTATAACCTGCACAGGTAGCTGAGTGGTTAACGCACTTGCTCCATGTGACCCGGGAGGTAGTGGGCACGTCGGACCCGCTTCGACCCCCGCTACCGTCCATCTTTACAGGGGTTTTTCGTGGTTTCCCTCTGTAGTCTAGGCTAATGCCGTGATGGTTCCCACAATATGGGCCACGACCGCTTCCTTCCCACTATCCTTCCCACTACCCATAAAAAAATATTCATCTCATCATCCCATCATCTCATTGATCATCCATCCGACGCCAATAGATCGTAGTCATCATTACAGTGCGTAGTTAAGACCCAATATAAAAAAAAATGATAATAATAATAATAATTAAAGTATATATTTGGTTTCCTTTTTGATTAATTGATAATCGTATGAGTGTTTTGATTCAAGGTTATGGAAACATATGGCATAAGTCAAGACGAATTGAAAGATTTATTGTACCGAACATTTTTTGTTATCTTATCAAAAATTATTTTACACTGGTTATTGTTTTTTGTTATCAATTAATTTATAATAACAAGTGTTTGATTATTATTACGTGTCTTCGGCAACCATATTTATCATGGCAAGGTCTTCATGTTATGATGAATATTATCTTCATCTATATCGGGTTTAACGACGCACTGATACGATAACCAAGTTCTATTGGTGTTGCATGAATGAATAATGGAATGTAGAGATGAAAGTTTTTCAAGTAATGGGAAGGATAATGGGATGGAAGTGGTCGTGGCTTATACTGTAGGAACTATTCCGGTATTAACCTGGACTAATGAGGGAAATTGAGACGATTGGCCGAATCGTTAATACACTGAACCGTCATTCAGGAGACCGGGGTTCGATTCCCGCCATGGTCGACCATGGTTTTACCATAGAATAAAGAACTCTAAGTTCTTTATTCTATGGTTTTACTCTGTCGTTCAGGTCAATACTGGGATGGTTCCTTATCAACAGGCCACAACCGACTCCTTCCCACCATCCAAAAACACCTAATGAAATAAATATAACCTCACATCTCATCATCCCATCATATCATGCACATCTCATTCACCGACGCCAATAGATCTTGTTCATCAGTTCATTGTGTCACCAAACCTAATATTTATATTTTTAAAAACATTACTGCTATTTTTAACGTCCTCAATTTTTCATCAATCAACATTTCTAGTGGAAGGGCCAGGAAAAAAACTGGCACCTCCATCAAAATAGATATGTTCCTTTCGAAACGTAACGTGTTCATTTCCTGTCGGTAATAAAGTATTCAGTACGTCGTTAATCAAAATGTTGAGTCCAACTTATCGATTATGTGAATGTACTTGATTTATACGTACGCTATACATTAACCGTTCTTTACGTATAGCTATTATGTCACCGCCCCCGCGTCGAATCCTTACGGCGCCGCCGCCGTTTCAAGGATGTGTCGTAAGACAGATGGTTTCTATTTGTTGTGCTTTGGAGAAGATCAGTTTCACATATAGGTCCTGGTGGCGTGGGGGCAATTGTGTGTAGGCCCCTTTTCATTTCTCTTCCATGGGTCAATGGAGGTAATTCAAACCCACATCTGGTGTATGCAGTCAGCAGTGGGTGGAAACTGGAGTCCAGTCGGGCGTGGGTTTGAGTCCCGCTTAAAGAGTCCATAGGAGTCGATTTAGAGAAATATCAGTTGTTTGGTGATGACTTTTGAACGGTATGAGATATCGAAATTCTAATAGGCTTCTGTCAAGTGACGTCACTCATTGTTGCAAGAGACAGACAACAATGTGCACCAGTTGGAATTGACCAATCAGAATGTTTGGTAGTCCACCAGTTCGATGTATTGCTATGGTAACGATTGTTTGTCATTTGTTACGTGACAGAAGCCTATATACGCTAGAAACATAGCTATTTTGCGTACCCTCAAGATGGTGTGAGTAATAACTGCCACGCATATACAGCGAAAAGAAACATTTTAGCCGTATACGCTTGACAATTATGCAATATAAGTTATATAGTTATATTTCATTTTCATACCATCTTGAAAGTATATTAAATATAGTTGTGTTTCCTCCGTGTATTAGAATTTTTATATCTCATACCGTTCAAAAGTTATCACTAAACAACTGATATTTCTTAAATCGACTCACGTGGACTCTTGAGAAATGGGTTTTTGTGTAAATGTGATTTATAGATTATTTGCTCATACTTGCCCCCAAATAACCTAGATGTAGAAAGGGTCGTCAAGTGAACATGTATAATAATAATAATAATAATAATAATTTTTTTATTGATGCAGTTTGATCAAGTACATGATATTGTCATCGTCAAATTATAAACTAAATACAGAGAAAATAAAATATATACAATGGTCAATAATATTTTAAAAACTTACAATAGACCCTACTGGTATATAGAACTGACTGGTGTCGATGATTGAAATGAAATATAGTCAGTCTTCTATAAATTCTTTAACGCTATAGTAACATTTACTGATAAGGTGATTCTTTAGTTTAATTTT
>OZ023331.1:44381142-44391142 GCA_964007535.1 Brachyptera risi | reverse complement strand
TCCCGTTATTACTATATAAACATATTTGTTATTCAAAAATGTGCTATATGGATATTATACTATACAAGAAAACGCAGCATGTGCGTTGTTTATAGGGTACATTTAGTATGAGATTTACTGGGAAGTTATACACACACCTTGATTCTGAATGTATGAGCTCACTGCCTTCCTGATTCACCTATTGGTAATGTCAATCGGTTTGCGATCCAACTAATTGGTTTCACCTGTTAAGCATATTTTCTTTATATTCGTGATTAAAAGCTAACCAGGTGGCAGCACTGTCGAAGTGGGCGATTGGCCGTCGGGAGGCAGTTAGGCCAAGATGTCGTGTTGTTGTATGCTTACACACATTATATTTGTAATTAATATTTTAATTTTGATAATTAATAATTTTAGTAATTTCAATTTTGTATTTTATATTGTGATTACGCATTAATTAATTTGTATATAATTTGAAAGTATCTGCCTCCGCCCAGTTCACTATACATCCCCAGATGTCAGCCACTTTGCTTTTAATCACGAATAGCTTTGATTGATGTAAAAAAAATACATCATAACATTTTTCTACTAAATGGCTTTTCCGATTCATGTCAAACTGTGAAATAGTGTGTACCATTCGTGTGTTTAAGTTTCGTACAAATTTGAATCAATTCGGAGATTTTTTCCATACTACATCCCCTAAATTATCGTTCTGAAACTATCATTGAAATTAATTTGCTTTACAAACAGTGTAATACATTTCGTAAAAACTCTTTTCCATAAAATAATTTCAAACGTGATAAAACAGAAGTTTTTAGAATCCCGATTGGACTGTACTTTTTTAAAATTGAAACGATTTTTTTTTTACCAACCCCGTTCAAAATAGATGTTTATCTAGATCCAGAACTAATTGGTTCTGTAAATGTAAAACGGTTTCAACAGAATCATAAAAATATACTCAACTCTACCCCATTTCTACTTGTTTTTTTTACCCCTTCCCCCCCTCCTGTGTTTCTCAATCTAGCAAATTGTAGCCAATCAGGACCCTTGTCTCGGGAACTGACCCCGGAAATATCCCACTTTCAAGACCCGAGTTGGGTCACCTTCTTTATATTATGATAAAACAGGTTGGTATCACTACATCGTGGTTCCAATTACCTATTAATAATCGAACTTTCTTACTGACGTCATCGAAAACCTTATTGGTATCGCCAAGGTTCTTCTATTTTTTCATCGAAAATCTTGATGACATCATCAAAATCCTTGTGGTCTCAATTATAGGAGTAGGAATATTTTAGTGACACCATCAAAATATTTACAGTGATATTTCGACTAGTCGTGAATGTGATTCAATACTTTATTTTTTTTTCATTGCTTTGATTGAACTTAATCCAGAGATCAATCCTTTCAGTTTTGGGCGGAATTTATTTGTGCACGTTTTTTTTATATTTATAGTGATGATTCCTCGAAAAGTTGAAACGACCAAAAAAAAAGTTCCGCTTCTTGGTTGATTCCTTATTTTCATTTATTTATATTGGGTTTTAACGAAGCATTATACTGATGACTACGATCTATTGGCGTCGGTGAATGATACATGAGATGATGAGATGAGAGGTTATTTTATCAGGTGTTTTTTGGATGGTGGGAAGGAGTCGGTCGTGGCCTGTTGTTAACGAACCAGTATCAATCTGAACGACAGAGGGAAACCACTAAACACCCTTGTCAGGATTGTCGACCATGGCGGTAATCGAACCCCGGTCTCCCGAATGACGGTTCAGTGTGCTAGCCACTCGACCACTCGACTCAGTGCGGTCATATAATGGGTTTTGTGTGACACGTATCGCGTGGCGTGACATTCTATCAGGTCAAGTAGCTCGTCAGAAATCCATCTAGAAGAATAAAAAAGAATGATGATGCAGATATCAGTTCTTCATACCATTTAATTGTTTATTTTTATACCGTGACATTGAGACGAGAATAGCTACTATAGTGCTCATGTGCTCTCATAAAACTTGTGAACTTTTCTGTATAATCTTGAATTGACAAATAAATAAATAAATCTGGAAATAAATACAATTATGTGACATAATGCATGTTGGGATTTTCAACAAGAGACATTATAAATAATTACGTCATATTTTGCTTTGACATGTCTTATTTTTTTATTTATATTGGGTTTAACGAGGCATTGTACTGATGACTACGATTTATTGGCGTCGGTGAATTATATATGAGATGATGGGATGATGAGATGAAAGTTTATTTTATTGGGTGTTTTTAAGAAATTTTGTACTTCAATTTAGTGTGGTCATGAGAATTTCCAAACTGTTTTTGATAACGACTCCATCAACAGCTAGATCATATGGGGGTATATGGAGTATTTTTGTTATTGTTTTGTTGTTTTTTATTGTACCAACAGCTAGGTTATATTAGACTATAGGAGGTATATGAGGTAACACCTCGAGTGATAACACTGTATATATAAAAATATATCATATATGGAAGGTAATTCTCTACAATTTGTTCAAAAATTAAATTAATATAATTATTATGAGTTTGATTGAGACAATATATGTTTTTGTTTTTTTTTATGAAAAGGAAAATATATAATTGAGTGCAAGAAAGAAGAAATCTTTTGTTTACACTCACTGCACTTTCAATCATAATAATCTCTCATTTTTCTATATAAAGCAATCAAACGAATACTTTCTCATTCAATGATTACACATTCATCTCTGTAGGTGTCATAAATAATTTATTTTACTCTCACTAATCACTAATCACTAATCACTAATGAATAATACAATGAATGATAATTAACATCGTGTCATAAATAAATAATTTCACTCTCACTAATCACTAATCACTAAACACTAATCACTAATGTTTAATACAATGAATGATAATCAACACCGTGTCATAAATAATTAATTTCACTCTCACTAATCACTAATCACTAATATAATGAACAATACAATGAATGATAATTAACATCGTGTCATAAATAATTAATTTTACTCTCACTAATCACTAATCACTAATCAATAATCACTAATCACTAATACAATGAATGATAATTAACATCGTGTCATAAATAATTAATTTCACTCTCACTAATCACTAAACACTAATCACTAATACAATGAATGATAATCAACATCGTGTCATAAATAATTTCACTCTCACTAATCACTAATCACTAAACACTAATCACTAATGTTTAATACAATGAATGATAATCAACACCGTGTCATAAATAATTAATTTCACTCTCACTAATCACTAATCACTAATATAATGAACAATACAATGAATGATAATTAACATCGTGTCATAAATAATTAATTTCACTCTCACTAATCACTAATCACTAATCACTAATCACTAATCACTAATACAATGAATGATAATCAACATCGTGTCATAAATAAATAATTTCACTCTCACTAATCACTAATCACTAATATAATGAACAATACAATGAATGATAATTAACATCGTGTCATAAATACATAATTTCACTCTCACTAATCACTAATCAGTAATACAATGATAATTATCATCTCCCGATGGTGTTTCACCGGCACCATTTTGTTATTGCGAGTGATGACACAGAAGATTGCGTCTATCTGCGCCAGGTCAATGTATCAGCGGGGTATCCATGGCAATGTCATTAGTACCAACACTTGAATGTGATAACCATATCCAAATAAGTCGCTATTTCAACGCCATTATCGCGCCAGTCTATTTATAGCAGACCATTGTGAGACTTGCTTGCTGTGATTATCGGAGGTGATAGGAAGATGGTAAACACCGGTTGATAATATGTGTTCAGTGTATTTGCATTGCAGATTGATGGCTATTTATAGAATATGTAAGAACATTCAACTTTTATCGTTTGAAGGCGTTTCAATAGGGCAAAGTTTTCTCGCCAGGGTGGTTACTTGGATATAATTTGTATTTATATTCTATTATATATATATATATATATATATATATATATATATATATATATATATATATATATATATATATATATATATATATATATATATATATATATATATATATGTATATATATATATATATATATATATATATATATATATATATATATATATATATATATATATATATATATTAAATTATATATATTTTATTATTATTTTTATTTATATTATTTTAATTTTTTTATTTATATTGAGTTCAACAACGCACTCAACGGTGACTAAAATATATTGCGTTGGCCGTGAAAATGTTACGCACCGGCTCATGTAGCTGAGTGGTTAACATACTCGCTTCATGTGATCCGGGAGGTGAAGTGGCATATCGAACCTGGTTCGATCCCCGGTACCGTTCATCATTACAGGGGTGTTTCGTGGTCTTCCTCTGTAGTCTAAGCTAATACTGGGATGGTTCCTACAATATAGACCACGACCGCTTCCTTCCCACTATCCTTCCCAATACCTAAGAAACCTTCAACTCATCATCTCATCATCTCATCAATTATTCATTCGACGCCAATAGATCTTAGTTATCATTATAGTGCGTCGTTAGAATCCAATATATATAATTTTTTTCTTAAATGTTACCCTGTAACATTTTACAGCTATCTTTTAAAGGATGTTTATACTAAGACCCAGGGCTGCAGCGGGACTCGAACCCACGCTTGTCTTGCTTCACATTTCGAGGTAAATTGCCTAAGGTAAACGGGTGGTGTAACCAGTTATAAGAAATTAATTTTACAAAATATGTTCTATATCGTCATTCTTCATGTAGATTTTCTTCATCAAGAAGTTGGCTTCAGCCTCGAAGGTGGTATTTTAATTATCAAGGAGATTATTTTGTAAATTAACAAGGCAAACACAGCGCATGCGTTGTAATATGAGCCATACATCTATATGAAGTATAATTGAAAACTCTACACACCTTGAATCCTATGAAATATAATACATTCGTCAATTATCGAATCTAGAAAGCCGTGAATCTCGGCAATGTAAGCTGTCACGTAACAAATGACAAACAATCGTTACCATAGCAATACAGCGAACTGGTGGACTACCAAACATTCTGATTGGTTAATTGCAACTGATGGACATTGTTGTCTGTCTCTATCAACTATGGGTGACGTCACTTGACAGAAGCCTATTTTTTTCTATTTTTTTGTTGAATGAAGAAACATTTTTTAATTATTTTTTTCAAAACGGCTGGTTCGAATATGGCAAACACAATTGAAATAATGTATATGATTATTGTGTTCACATTCAGAGATTTTTTTTTTTTGTTTCGGAGAGATTTCATTTTTTAAAAATACAGAAGTTTACATGGGCCTACACTGAATGTGGGAAAATGCAAAGGGCCTAATATTGAGAATTGAAGTAAGCTAATAGTAGGCACCACTTTAGAAACTGATCAGCGGCTCGATTTCCGCACAAAGCATTGGTTTTTGTGAACATTCTTTCACTTGAAAGGAAAATCCAAATTTATTGATGAATGTCGTTTTACATATGGGATACCAGAAAGATACAGAGTGATCAAACAATATGCAGATACAAAACTATACATATATTGAATATAGAAAACGATCAGTATGAAAAAAAAACATAACTACTTCATAGTTTTCATAGTGTTCACTTCACAGTTTCACCATCACCATATTATGCCCTCATATAACCTATATGTTAGTGGGGTCGTTATTGAAAAAAAAAATCATCATCATTTTATTCATTACTTTTGTGGAATTTTTAAAAGCAATAAATGCGGGAAAAGAATTGTATTTTGTATGTTGCATGTTGTCAATTTTTAAAAAATATACACGGAATTCGTGATATTGATTATTGTTTGCTTAACGACCCCACCAACAGCTAGGTTATACGAGGGTACGAATTCGTAATATTTGATTGCATTATTATCTCTAAATATATATAAAAAAATGAATTCACTGCTGAATCTGAAGTATACATATACACTTTACAAAAATGCTCCAAAATCATCATTTTTAGGATTTTCAAGAACCACTTCAAAGATAAAGAGTGGGCAGTGACGTATGTACGTGATGGACTTACGAAAAATCCGAAAGATGTAGCATCAGAAGAACAGTCGAGACGTTTCTGTCAAACTTATGATAACAATAACATTACTGATAACAAATATGTCTGACCCCCCCCCTCCCCCTCCTCCCTCCCCCCCTCACCACCACCCTCCCTTCCTAACCTATTTCTCAATCGTATTTAAGACATCCAGTTCCGGGATTGCGAAAAATAATAGCAGTGGATAAATTAAAGATGATAACAAGAAAGATAAGAATATATTACCTTTGTGGTGTGTAGGCCTTTGTAGATTGTATTCACTGAAGACCAAGGTTCAATTGACCGTTCCCCCTATTCCACACCACTGACGCATGGGTGGTTCGCGCCTTCATCTCACTTGGATACAAGTATGTATTTACGCATTTATATGTATATATATATATATATATATATATATATATATATATATATATATATATATATATATATATATATATATATATATATATAATATATATATATATATATATATATATATATATATTTTTATATATATATATATATATATATATATATATATATATATATATATATATATATATATATATACTTGGATACAAGTATGTATTTACGCATTTATATGTATATATATATATATATATATATATATATATATATATATATATATATATATATATATATATATATATATATATATATATATATATATATATATATATATATATATATATATATAATATATATATATATATATATATATATATTTATATATATATATATATATATATATATATATATATTTTCTTTTTTTTTTATATATATATATATATATATATATATATATATATATATATATATATATATGTGTGTGTGTGTATATATATATATATATATAATTTTTTTTTTCATTTTCATTTTTCATTTTTTTCAATGTTTATTATGAGGTTTTATAAATTTTTAGAGACTCACTGTAGGCCTACTGATGACTACGATCTATTGGCGTCGGTGAATGATATATGAAATTATAGAATGATGAGATGAAAAGTTATTTTGTATTGGTATTTTTGGATAGTGTGAAGGAGTCAGTCGCGTCTTCCTCGTCTTCTTCTTCTTCACAACTTTCTTCTTCCACCTCTATTGATATTCCGTTCTTCCCACAATCTGTTCTCTTCCACATCGTCCTATACATGTACCATCTCCGCTTCTCACGCTTCCACTTATCTTGTACCTCCATCTTCCTCGTGGTCTTCCAGCGTTTCTTCTACTTTTCAACACTCTTTAGAATTATTTTCTTCCAGTATTCTTCCCAGTTCCATTCTTCTCATGTCCATACTATCGCGGTCTTTCCGTATTCATCTTATTTTCTACTAAACAACCAAACTAGTAATCAGAACAATAATTTTATAATAATTCATATAATACTAATAAATACTAAATTATAGAAAACAACCCTATCAAAAACTCTCAAATTTTCTCTCCAAATATTTCCCTTTACAGCTTACAACATCATATTTTTAAAATCATGTCAACGTCCCATCCCCACCACAATCCGTCCTAAGCCATTCCGATCCTCACCAGTTTTAGGTAGGAAATGGTACTTTCGTACATCGCTCCTCATCCAGCTATAGGTTATTTGGGGATACGAATGAGCAGCTAGTAATGAAACTATGGATTAATGATTAGTGAAGGGACATTTACAAAAACCCATGCCTTATGCGGGACTCAGACAAACGCTCAAAGTGATTTCAGTTTCTAAAGCGGTGCCTTAGCTACGGATGGCGGCCGTGTGTGAGAAGGTCAAGTACCAGAAACGACATATATTGTTCACTCAGCGACCTCACCAGCAGCTAGGTTATTCGGGGGATATTTGTGATCGCCGTATCAAGGTCCAGGCCTAGGGTGCCAAATGCTCACCAGCCCATCAAAATTTGAAAAATACATCATTATATAGAGTGCGTTTTTATTTAAAAGCATGTGCGTATTTTTAAGTTTTTATTAAAAAAAAATTCATTTTTACATTTTCAAGTTCTATATTTTATATTTTCGCGTTGTGAGATGGCACGTCATGAGAATAAAGTGAGAATTGAAAATAAGGCTCAAAACACTTTAAAATCAATATGTATCTAAAGCTGGATTTCCATGCACGCGATTCTCATATCGCGCGATACCGTGTCGCGCGTCATGGCGGCGCGCTCGAATGTTGAACAAACCTCAACTTTCGTGAAGCGATTCGCGACTTGTCCCTGATTGGTCAGTGGCCTGCCGCCTCGCGACTTTGAGCCGCCATGACGCGCGACATGGTATCGCGCGATATGAGAATCGCGTGCATGGAAATCTAGCTTTTGGGCAGAATCGAAATAAATGGGGGTAAGTGCCAATAATTTTCAGGCCTAGGTGCTCAAAATATCTTGACACGACCCTGTTTATGATGACAATTGTACAACAAACCCATTCAATACAGCAACAGTGACAAGAAAATCACATATAAAACCATCTCCAATCAAACATCTCCAATCCGACATCGCGTATCACCGCCACAAAGACACGATAACAATGTTTACAAACCCCCCTTCCCCCCCTCCATCGCCCCTCCCTCCCCCTCCACTCTCCTCGTCGACACGGCCGGCCGTCGATGATCCAAGACGACCGAGACGGCTGCTCGTCTTGCACACCTCGTGCTAGCTGTCAGACTTGGTTGTTGTTGCACGTAGGACGACGATGATTCAGTTCTAGTCTCGTTGAGATCACGGATAGTGAGGTGTGTTCCGGGTTCCGCTTTAGATCCGTTTATGCAACGAGTTGTTTTTTACTAATTTTCCACGTAATCATGAAATAATATCGTGTTAATTGATGTAATTCGATGATTTACGTATTTATATACGTGTTTTGCGATTTATTACAATTTTTATGATGTCATTTATAATTATTTAAATTATATTTTTGTGACATTTTTCAACCGAGTGAGTAAGGTGCGTTGGTATAACTAATGTTTTGGGCGTGGATTTGTTGTAATGCGTTTTTTACACAAATTCGGTGAGAAAAACACGTTTCCGTGACTGTTACATGGACGAGATAACGAGAAGTGTTGTGGATACTAATTGCTTCCTTTTAGACTATACTTGTTTTTAATTTGTTGACATTGATAAGACAGGTTAAAGCGTGAACAGTTTAAATGTCAGTACTTGTATGATTTTCAAATAGGTAGCTGTTATATTCGTGATTAAATTCAGACGTAATATTGTAGAATTATTGTGCAATAGGGAATTACTTTTCGGGCAAGGTTGAATAACATTGCGTGTTTTCTCTGAACAGCATAGTGTCTTCTCCATAGAAGAATTCGTGTATAAAAAGAAGTGGTTTTGCTATCTCAAGAAAATTCGCGTATTTTATTATATTTCTTTGGAAAATTAGAATAGTGAAATACAATTAGTAAACACAACACTCCAACGTAGTTGTAGATATGCGTGAATCCATTGATTTATCATGAATTTATCGAATGTACTTTTAGTGTTGGTGATTATTTCAACGGAAAACAATAAACAAATGAGAAATAATCACGGAAGAAGTCGAATGCAAACCTAAATTCGATTTTTTTTTAAATCTCGCACTCGAAAATCGAGAAAATCTCAACTATAGAACATTCGCTTTTCTTTCCAATCGAAAATATACTCATAAATCGATTCTCATACAATAGAAACGAAAAATCCGTAAAAAAAACGTTCGAATTTCTAATTTCAAAATTCGAACACATTATTAATTCTATATACTGACCAATCGCGTCCGAGCAAACCGTGTGATTTGTCGAACATAACCGTCGAGCCACTCGTCATCTCACGCGCCCACGTGGTCCGCGACGCAGTGGATGCTGAGACCGACGTCTCCGACCACCTGTAACCGGCGCCGTGACGTCACGACAGCGATAGCGGCGCTGCTCGCTCAGGGGCCACCTTATCGAGACTCGGGGGGGTTTG
>OZ023331.1:44376142-44378642 GCA_964007535.1 Brachyptera risi | reverse complement strand
CGTTTTGGCACCTCGGCCAGTTTTCATTGACATTTTTATCATTTTATTTGTCGTCATAATCTATCAGATGGCGGTTTTATTTGAGATGCAAGTATTTTTCACCTTCTCGAAATTTGTATTGAGCTGAAAGAAAACGCAATAAATGCACTGTAAGATGAACGAGATACATACAAGTAATTCACGTAACATTGTGAATTTTCATTATGGATCGACAATATTTCAAGTGCCCACTTCTCTAAACGGTGTGTAGCAGTTTCACCGCAATATGTTCATCCATAAAGTCACTGCGAACATGCATATGTTATGTTGACACTGAAAATGTTTCGCTATAGGCTTCCATCACGTAATAAATGACAAACAATCGTTACCATAGCAACACAGCGAACTGGTGGACTATCAAACATTCTGATTGGTCAATTCCAACTGATGGACATTGTTCTCCGTCTCTTTCAACAATGAGTGACGTCACTAGACAGAAGCCTATATGTAGGTTTCCCTCAAATCCGATCTTCTATTTTGAACCAATAGACCGATTGTGTCGTTGTTTCAAATCCTGACTCCATATTCTCACACTTCAGTTCCGCGCTGGCATCTCCTATTGTTTGGTACATCATTTCACATCATCAGCTTTCCCAATGTTCCGCATTCTATCCAAGTTTCCTAGCAAGCGAAGGTCAATGCCACGCATGTTTGTCCACGATTAACTTCCGGTAAATTCCCTCAGGAATAACATGTTGATCCCGAGATTGTGATAATCTCATTGGATCAATACTGGCGGTGATTGACAATATTGGTTTAAGAAAACTTATCGGCATTTGGTTTTGATTAGCTAAACGATTGGTAGACAGTTCTATGTTTGAACAAAATTGCAATATTGATATTATATTGATATGCAATATAGTGATATTATTCTCTCAAATATCGTCGCCAAAGCTATTAATGATCGCCCCCGTGGCTCAATCAGCTTAGGCGCTGCCTTGGGCTCTGCCATGCATGCAATATATTACTATTCATTAAAAAAAATCGTAAAATTGAAAACAATTTTTTGAGACCGTGTCAAAATCTAAGATTGATAATTCCGACTCAGACGTCTACTGGTAAAGTGGCTAGCACACTAAACCGTCATTCAGGCGACCGAAGCTCGTTCGTTTCCCGCTATGATCGACCTATTGGTAGTGGTTTTTCGCGGTTTTTCTCTGTCGTTCAGGTCAATACTGGGATGGTTCCTTAACAACAGGCCACGGCCGACTCCTTCCAACTATCCAAGAACACCCAATTAAATAACCTTTCATCTCATCATCCCATCCCATCCCATCCGAACCTTCTTCCGTGGATAATTCGATCGGAATTGACGACTCGAACTAGGCGTGGCTTCACCAGTAGGCCAGTTGGATCTATATCATTTGTGGTCATTTGAAGTTACCCCGAATGAATATTTGAATTTCATCTCAGTTCTAACAGCCCTGTTGATTGAATGGTATGATTTGTGACGTCAAGGGGGCGGAGACTGCGAAACGTCAATCGATCGAAGAAATGATCTGAGAAAAATCTTATACTTCATATAATTTGATAATGAAAACGACTTATAGATAGATAATTACGTATCATGCCGCCCTCTATAGCTCAATCAGCTGAGGCACCGCTTCAGAAACTGAAATCACCGTTATTGAGTTCCGCATATAAGAGATGGGTTTTTGTAAATGTCCTTTCACTCATCATCACTGGATGGTTTCATAATCACCTGCTCATTCGTACCCCCGTATAACCCAGCTGTTGTTGGGGCCTTCAAGCAAACAACAATCATCAAACAATCAATCACGTATCTTGATTATTATATCAATATATCGCTTTCAAGTTTTGCCTCTTATAGTTTATAATTATCCTTGCTTTAATATATGCCATACAAATTTATTCTCATAATTATTTTATAATATATATTCTATTTTATTGCATTACTATAATTATTATAATAAACACATTACGTACACGCGTTGGTAGACCAATCAGCCGATCTGCTGAAGTAGGCCTATGTCATTATTGCACAGCAATAAATATTTCATATAGGTCCGGTCAATTTGTTGTATTGAAGGGGAACTCACTCACAAAAATGTATCGATTTTTCTACATTCGATTTTTCATTTTATTCGATTTTTCGATTTTACAGGATGTATCAATGTTGACATAGGCTATATTGAAAATAGACAATGGAAAAAAGTTGAGATTTTCGAGAAAAGTGTGAAAGAACGAGTTGAAAATTACGTCAAGCCGTTACATATACAATTCAAAACCAGTATATATAGTTAGCATGAGCATTACAAATGGTACGAATTGATTGAGTTATTTTTCCTCTATCAGATGAATTAAATTTCATCAGTATAATTAAAACCGTTTTGATACAAACGAGTAGTTACTGTTACCGTGATTCACAAGTCACAACGAAAAATGGCGTGACTTTCTCTGGTCTTGTATGCCAAGCGCATATGTGGTTGAGGTTTTTAGT
>OZ023331.1:44301142-44371142 GCA_964007535.1 Brachyptera risi | reverse complement strand
TACTGCACTTCACTCGAACAACTGAGTCCATGGGACCGGCACATGTAGCTGAGTGGTTAACGCACCTGCTTCATGTGACCTGGTAGGCAGTGGGCATATCGGACCTGGTTCGACACTCGGTAGACAAGAATACTGCACTTCACTCGAACAACTGAGTCCATGGGACCGGCACATGTAGCTGGGTGGTTAACGCACCTGCTTCATGTGACCTAGTAGGCAGTGGGCATATCGGACCTGGTTCGACACTCGGTAGACAAGAATACTGCACTTCACTCGAACAACTGAGTCCATGGGACCGGCACATGTAGCTGAGTGGTTAACGCACCTGCTTCATGTGACCTGGTAGGCAGTGGGCATATCGGACCTGGTTCGACACTCGGTAGACAAGAATACTGCACTTCACTCGAACAACTGAGTCCATGGGACCGGCACATGTAGCTGGGTGGTTAACGCACCTGCTTCATGTGACCTAGTAGGCAGTGGGCATATCGGACCTGGTTCGACACTCGGTAGACAAGAATACTGCACTTCACTCGAACAACTGAGTCCATGGGACCGGCACATGTAGCTGAGTGGTTAACGCACCTGCTTCATGTGACCTGGTAGGCAGTGGGCATATCGGACCTGGTTCGACACTCGGTAGACAAGAATACTGCACTTCTCTCGAACAACTGAGTCCATGGGACCGGCACATGTAGCTGAGTGGTTAACGCACCTGCTTCATGTGACCTGGTAGGCAGTGGGCATATCGGACCTGGTTCGACACTCGGTAGACAAGAATACTGCACTTCACTCGAACAACTGAGTCCATGGGACCGGCACATGTAGCTGAGTGGTTAACGCACCTGCTTCATGTGACCTGGTAGGCAGTGGGCATATCGGACCTGGTTCGACACTCGGTAGACAAGAATACTGCACTTCTCTCGAACAACTGAGTCCATGGGACCGGCACATGTAGCTGAGTGGTTAACGCACCTGCTTCATGTGACCTGGTAGGCAGTGGGCATATCGGACCTGGTTCGACACTCGGTAGACAAGAATACTGCACTTCTCTCGAACAACTGAGTCCATGGGACCGGCACATGTAGCTGAGTGGTTAACGCACCTGCTTCATGTGACCTGGTAGGCAGTGGGCATATCGGACCTGGTTCGACACTCGGTAGACAAGAATACTGCACTTCACTCGAACAACTGAGTCCATGGGACCGGCACATGTAGCTGAGTGGTTAACGCACCTGCTTCATGTGACCTGGTAGGCAGTGGGCATATCGGACCTGGTTCGACACTCGGTAGACAAGAATACTGCACTTCACTCGAACAACTGAGTCCATGGGACCGGCACATGTAGCTGGGTGGTTAACGCACCTGCTTCATGTGACCTGGTAGGCAGTGGGCATATCGGACCTGGTTCGACACTCGGTAGACAAGAACACTGCACTTCACTCGAACAACTGAGTCCATGGGACCGGCACATGTAGCTGAGTGGTTAACGCACCTGCTTCATGTGACCTGGTAGGTGAAGGGACATATCGGACCTGGTTCGACACTCGGTAGACAAGAATACTGCACTTCTCTCGAACAACTGAGTCCATGGGACCGGCACATGTAGCTGAGTGGTTAACGCACCTGCTTCATGTGACCTGGTAGGCAGTGGGCATATCGGACCTGGTTCGACACTCGGTAGACAAGAATACTGCACATCACTCGAACAACTGAGTCCATGGGACCGGCACATGTAGCTGAGTGGTTAACGCACCTGCTTCATGTGACCTGGTAGGTGAAGGGACATATCGGACCTGGTTCGACACTCGGTAGACAAGAATACTGCACTTCTCTCGAACAACTGAGTCCATGGGACCGGCACATGTAGCTGAGTGGTTAACGCACCTGCTTCATGTGACCTGGTAGGCAGTGGGCATATCGGACCTGGTTCGACACTCGGTAGACAAGAATACTGCACATCACTCGAACAACTGAGTCCATGGGACCGGCACATGTAGCTGAGTGGTTAACGCACCTGCTTCATGTGACCTGGTAGGTGAAGGGACATATCGGACCTGGTTCGACACTCGGTAGACAAGAATACTGCACTTCTCTCGAACAACTGAGTCCATGGGACCGGCACATGTAGCTGAGTGGTTAACGCACCTGCTTCATGTGACCTGGTAGGCAGTGGGCATATCGGACCTGGTTCGACACTCGGTAGACAAGAATACTGCACATCACTCGAACAACTGAGTCCATGGGACCGGCACATGTAGCTGAGTGGTTAACGCACCTGCTTCATGTGAACCGGGAGGTGAAGGGACATATCGGACCCGGTTCGATCCCCGCCACCGTCCATCTTTACACGGGTTTTGCGTGGTTTCCCTCTGTAGTCTAGGATATAATGCCGGGATGGTTTCCACAATATAGGCAACGACCGCTTCTTTTCCACTATCCTTCCCATTACCCATAAAACCTTCATCATCATCCCATCATCTCATTAATCATTCATCCGACGCCAATAGATCTTAGTCATCATTACAGTGCGTCGTTAAAACCCAATATATTATATAAGAGTCCATGGGAGTCGATTTAACGAATTATCAGTTTCTTGGTGATAACTTTTGAAAGGTATGAAATATCATAATTCTAATACGCGACAAACACAGATAATTAAAATAGCTTCAAGATGATATAAGTCGTTATAACCATTCAAGTCATGTCGTATAACTGTCAAGCGTATACAGCTAAAAACAATGTTTGTTTTTTCAACTGTATACGCTTGAAATATGCGACATGACTTGAATAGTTGTAACTTATATTATCTTGAAGCTATTTTAATTATCTGTGTTCCTCGTTTATTAAAATTTTGATATCTCATACCTTTCAAAAGTTATCACCAAGAAACTGATATTCTGCTAAATCGACTTTCTAGGACTCTTAATCAGATGCGCAATGGTTGTAATTATCTTGAGTCTTGACTTACGGATAAGCCAGGTGTTGATAAATGAATTACCGGATCACCCGTGCGCTAGTGTTGTGGGATACGCGAAACTGTCGCTCGTAGCCTTCTCTCGTGGATACATTGTATTTGATATTTCCTGAATTCATTATCTGCTGTTGTTGTTGTTGTTACTATAATTGAACGTTTTCTTCGCGTTGTGACAGTCTAATTAACTTGTCAGTTTTCTATGTGAAAATTTCATTTTTCATTTTAAATCAACGTATTTATAGGTTAAGTTGTATGCATATAAGCTATGTAAATCAGTATAAACTTGGTATGAAGATGGAATTATATTGTGATTAATGTATACGTTGATTCAATGAGTAGGAAATGTTGATGTTGATTATTATTGTTAATGTTAATGTTTTGTGAATGAGAATTTAACCCCCAAGTATTCGATGGAAGAATATATAGAATAGAACGTGATAGAAAGAATTATTCTGAATAATTATTCAGGTTGGGAAGCATACCTGCAACATTATAATATATGCATGAAACTTTTGAAAGTACAGGATGACCACCTTCACCACTATGATTTTGTGAAGGAAATGAAAAACTGTTTAGAGAAGTTAGAAATGTTTCAAGTAAACGAAGAAGGAAACCTAACTGCACGCACCATAAGAAATAAGCTTCGAGATAAGGCATTTGAATCATGGGCCAATCTACCTTCAAAAGGAAAAGGTATTTGCCTTTATAAAGAGTATCCTCGCGGTAATTCATGGGTTTTCGATCACTCGGGCTTATCTTCATCTCAATGGACAAATGCAATCAAAATGAACTGCAATGTGGCTGCTGTTAGAGCCATCCCCGGCAGATCCAAGGACGGAACCCGTTGTCGCCACCCTGGCTGCGACGAGACAGAAACCCTCCCCCACGTCCTTGGAAAATGCGCTAAGGGTGAACTTCTGAGAAATGCTCGACACCACACTATTAGGACTTTGATCGCTGACGCCTTTCGACAACAAAAATGGAATGTTCACGAGGAAATCCCATGTGTAGCAGAGGATGGTTCCAACAAACGAGTCGATATCATTGCTATACGACCTGATGAGAAGAAAGTTATCATTATTGACCCCACTATCAGATATGAGACTGAATATGAACAACCATCTCATATAAATACTGAAAAGAGAAAACACTACATTCCATGCATCAAAGACCTGTCAACAAAATACCACATTGATGCGAAGTACTGGGATGTAGTGGGATTGATGGTGGGAGCTCGCGGCACCATTCCTGAATTTTTATGCACTTTTCTTGATAATCAAAAAATTCCAAAGAAGGTATTATTAAGAAATATTGTGAACTCAGTTTTGATAGATTCGGTAGGTCTTTTACAGCACCATTTATATTCTTTCAAATAATTTCAATCATTTTAATAATATTAATAATACCTTCTTTTTCTATTACCTTGTTCCATTTTCATATTTTTTTCATACTTTTGTTATTTACCCTCAATTAAGTTAGTTTTATAATATTTCAGGATTTTTCTGTATTCAATTTTGTATCACTTTTGTAAATAACCATTGTACTATATTGTATTGACTATATTACGCTGTACCATCTTGGTATCCCGCTATGCGGACAGCCGTCAATAAATTGTCATCTCTCTCTAGAAATTAATTCGCCTCAATTCAAACAAAACTAAATCTTTCGGAATAAAGTTCAACGTAACATCACATGTTACCTGTTACCACATCATACCTGCTCCATTAAAACTATCATTTATATAGATTGGGTTGTACAGGTATTGTATTAGGTAGAATATTGATTGTTCATGTTATAAATAAATACAAAACTATTTCATTTATTAATTTATATATCATTTTATTCTTGCTCACGTTATCAAATAGTACCATGTTTACAAGATTTACGTGAATTATTGTTGTTGTTTTTTTTTTTAGTATCATTTTATTCTTGTTTTTATAAAGAACATATAAATACAATTAGGACTTATTATATGAGAATTGAAACATATGTAGATATGATACGGTGTACCAAGGCGACTGTTACCGTTGATGAATAGGCCTATGTGGGAATTACATCGAGGGGTAAACAACTAGTAAATTTGGTGTACACCTGATTTCAAATTTCAAGATTTCAGGTGATTTCAAGAGATTTCAGGGCTTTTAGAGATTTCAAGAGACTTCAAGAGATTTCAAGATATTTAGGGATTTCAAGAGATTTCAAAAAATTTCAGTGATTTCAGAGATTTCAGAGATTTCAGGGATTTCAGAGATTCCAAGGGGTTCCAAGAGATTTCAGAGATTTCAGGGATTTTATGGGATTTCAATAGATCAAGAGATTTCAAGAGATTCAGGGATTTCAAGGGATTTCAAGAAATTTCAGGGATTTTAGAGATTTCAAGAGCTTTTAAGAGATTTCAGAGATTTCAAGAGATTCCAAGGAATTCCAAGAGATTTCAGGGATTTCAGGAATTTATGGGATTTCAAAAGAGATCACGAGATTCAGGTATTTTTAGGGATTTCAAGAAATTTCAGAGATTTCAGGGATTTCAGAGATTTCAAGGTATTCCAAGGGATTCCAAGAGATTTCGGGGATTTCAGGGGATTTCAAGGGATATTAGAGATTTCATGGCAAGTGTACACCAGATTTCAGGAGTGGGTTAATTTCTCGAATTTTACTTAAAATTACAAAAAGAACGCTTGCGGGTTATAAATATATATATATATATATATATATATATATATATATATATATATATATATATATAAATATATATATATATACAAGAGTATAGTATACAATGGTCAAGGTAAAGATCGCAATGCAGTTATAGATGGCACGAACAAAATTAGCATTCCGTATAAATACATCTTGAAAGGGTATATATTTGTAAACAAACAAGTGTGACCACGATAAGGCCAAAGCGTGTCCGATCATTTCCGTGCTGGCCGGCTGTATTGTCGATAAATAGATTCCAGTGGCCGTTCGATCGAGGCCAACGAAGCCGATCTGCGGCGCCAAGGTTTTAATTCATCGCCGACGTATTCCAAGCTCGATGAATAATTGAATATTCTATTTATGGTAATGTACAATAGCTATTTATAAAGGATGAGTCGATTTTTGTTATTATTTTCTTTGGTCGAGTCATTTTTATTTAATGACGTAGGTGTTTGATTATAGGTTGTGTGGGTGAAGTGTCTATTTTCGTTTTATGCCGTGAGTGACGTTACTTATAAGTGGTAATATTACTAATTTCAAGTTGATTAGTTTTATAAATCGTCACTCATTTTCTTCTTCTTTCTATCCACAGAAAACTTTTGATAGTAGGGTTAATATGTAATAGAGATCTACACACCTTGGTTCCCCTTCACCCGATTTGCTATAAACTTACCCCCAATGTCCGCTAATGTATTGCTGTAGGCCTACCGACAATACATGTGATTGTTATTTTCTAGAATATGTACTTAATTTTATTTTCCCCATGTCATATTATTTATATTGTGTTTAACGACGCACTGCACTGGTAACTACGATCTATTGGCGTCGCTGAACGATATATTAGATGACGGGATGATGAGATGAAAGGTTATTTTATTAGGTGTTTTGGGGTAATGGCAAGGAGTCGGTCGTGGCCTGATGTTAGGGAACCATCCCAGTATTCACCTGAACGACAGAGGGAAACCACGAAAAACCCCTGTCAGGATGTTCCACCATGGCGGAAATCGAACCCCGGTCTCATGAATGACGGTTCAGTGTATTAACCACTCGGCCACTCGTCCCAGTTTTTGACCTATGAGTCTGCCTTCTTTCGTGGGTACAAGTAGGGCTTGAAGCATAAGTAAATGTCTGTTTCTGTTGTTTGATACCTAATGAATCCTATATAATATAGTATGGTTAACCGGTTTGACCAGGTAGCAAAGAGACTTTTACTTATGCTTCAAACTGTACATCTAAATATGGATACATTAAAACCGCCCTCGCCATTCAGCGTTAACTTGTTATGACTGTATATCAAGTCTGGTTTGGTATCAGTGCGCTAGACACACCTACAATCTGTTGGCTCATAACCTCGTGACGTCACAAGGCACCACTCCCGCGATATCCGCTGTCGTATCTCATCTAGATATCCGTATCCGGTTGCTGATTTCACGTCATTGCCATTTCAGACTGAATTGTTTTGTTTTATTTATACATATCTTTATTGAGGATTCTTCCTTAAACACTTGAGATTGCCAAAAAAGACAGAATAAAAATAAAAATGAAGAATAAAATTAAAAATTGAAGAAAAATTGAAAATTAAAAAAAAAATTAAAAAAATAACAATGATAAAATATTTGAAAGAATGATAGAGTGGTGAAGAACGAGAAACTATATAATGCAATTAAATCTGGAAACGTTGTATAATCAAAATAAAATGATGAATATAATGCCCACTTTGAAAACAAATAAGATGATAAATCAATAATGCTTATAATTTGTGAATAAGAAAACGGATATGAAGAGTAATAATAATGAAATAATTATTGAAAATTTTGGGAAAGAATAATACGCAATCAAATGGAATTAAAAATCAATGCTAAATGCTGTAAAGATGATGTCTTGAAATTTGGCGAGTGAAACAACGTTATATATAAATTTGTTGTCGAGTCCAAATTAGGAAAAAAATTGTTCAAAAAGATTGTGAATCGTGCCTCGAGCCCCCCCCCCCTCCCCCCCCCCCTCCCCTCCCACTAACCCTATCACTTTTATAATCTTCATATTTTAGGCAATATTGGGTTATATTATGTTTTACGACACACTGTACTAAAGGCTACGATCTATTGGCGTCGGTGAATGATGTATGAGATGAAAGGTTATTTTATTAGATATTTTTGGATGGTGGGAAGGAGTCGGTTGTTGCCCGAAGTTCAGGAACCATTCATTCCAGTATTGACCTGCACGACAGAGGAAAACCACGAATAACCCCTGTAATTGTTGAAAATATCTGGCTTTACTGTGTCTAATGCAAATAATCTTTCCACCTGTGTTTTCACAAAATTTTACTCATTCATATATAGAGTACAATTATTGTGTAGGCCTACACCTGATGACGCTCTTATCAATTCCGTATCTTGTACCGAAAACGATTCGATATAAATATTTATTTTAATATTCATTATCAAATATAAATATTTACCAAAGATTGAATATAATAATATTTTGTTACTTTTTGTTAATTTTATTATTTTTATTATTTATTATTTTTGTTATTTTGTTGATTTGCTATTATTAATGATTGTAGGCCTATACTATTGTATATTCATATTATTATGCAGGTATAGTGAGGCACATGTTGTTACGGGGCTTTCGCTGTATTATCACTATACCTGGATATACAGTGTATTTCCACTGCATAAAAACCATAATAACCGGCACATGTAGCTGAGTGGTTAGCGCACTTGCTTCATGTGATCCGGGAGGTGAAGGGACATATCGGACCCGGTTCGATCCCCGCCACCGTCCATCTTTACAGGGGTTTTTCGTGGTTTCCCTCTGTATTTCTAGGCTAAGGCCGATGTGGTTCCCATAATATAGGCTACGATCGCTTCCTTCCCAATATCCTTCCCATTACATAATAAACCTTCATCTCATCATATCATCACCTCATTAATCATCCATCCGACGCCAATAGATCTCATTCATCATTACAGTGCGTCGTTAAAACTCAATATAATGAAGAAAAATGAATAAGCTAATTAGATGAGCGTAGCGAAGCTTTCCATTTCACACCCTGAAAAAAAATGGGCTTCGTTTTTATGTTTTTTTTTTTTGTAATTATGTACGCGGCATACAGGTCAGAGAAATGAATCAATCAACTTGAAACTTTTTCTGAACGTTGGTGTCATACCAGAATAGGTTGGGATTGTTATTCAGAGGAATCGGTCGGAAGGTTTTTCCGGAAAATAATCCGAAAGTTTGGAAAATCCTTGTAAGAATAACCCGGAGGAAAAATACTTGAAAAACCAGAATTCTTCAAAAGCTCTCAAATTCTCACATAATATGAAAAATACTATCATACACCTTTTCAGAGATTTTTACAACAATCGAATGAGAAATGATTAAGAAAACGCAATAAACGTGTACATTTTATTGAATATTTGGATCAATTGGTTTTGCAAAGTGTTTGTGCGACAGGTTGCAGGTTACTATAAATATCAACAAGTTGCAGGTGAGGTTTTTGAACGTTTGAAGTAAGTCTTGGTGTGTAGATGTAAACTGAGACGACAAGTTATTTTTCATTGATTGCCATACTTCTAAGCTCATCTCACAACGCGCATCCCGCGTTTTCCTAGTGGATAGATAACGTCATATAATCCATATACAATTTAAAAAATTCCCCAGGCTAAAACTTTCCGTTTATAGCGGTTTGCTTCTGAACAAAGAGAACTTGAAGAATTGTTTTATTTCACAGCCTTGTAAATACCGTTATTATATTGTTAGAAAAACTAATTTTAATAGTTTTCAGTTTTGAAGTCAAGATTCCAGATAGTGAAGCACGGAAAATTGATTCTTCCGTTTTTGATACTAGGAAAGTGAATATGAATAGAATGAGGAGGGAATATTTTTTTGTGAAAAACGTATAATTTTATCAAATTTTTTAGATTTCGAAAAGCGAAAAGGCACGTTTATTTCTGAGATTTTCACTATATTCAATGTTCTATGAGATGTATTTCATTGAATTGATCTTCAAATCTAGACCTCTGAAAATATATATATCATTATATAAATGGGATTTCTTTAATATCTCGATGAACATGTTTCAACCAATATGGATGGAATAGAACTTTCCTTGAACCTTCGAAACTGTTTCTGTGAGACTAGGCCTAACGTTGTGGACTTTATTCCGATAACAAATACATTATCAATTTGTTCTCTTTTCCCATTCACCGTTTACTGCATTCTATCCACATCAATGACCAATTCTACCCAATACTGGATCAGAATCTATTTTTATCTTCCGCTAATAAAAGTTTTCCACTTTTCCTTATTCCACTGCAAAAAATGCTGGATCGGAACTAGCGACCGTTAATACTGATTGCTTATCGAGACTGTCGATCGAACCTGCCAATACTGATATTATCCATGAACCTTGTTTACTGTCGGTTTATATTTCTTTTCAATACGTTTTTTATAGGGCCATATCTTTATGAGTGATTTTATTGCTATAGTGTATTTTATACACAGGTCTTTTGAAAATTACGTAAGGTTGGTAACAGTATTTTCACTCTTCTGTGTTTAATACCATACATTCTGAGATATGGGTAATATTACGTTGCGTTCTAAGTAAGCAGTCTTGACTTTGTTGTATGAAGTATATCGTATATAGTGTAACAGAAGTAGGCAAACGCGTTATGTGTTGCCGCGTTGATGGATGAGCTAGAACATATCAACGTATCTCTGGATTGGTTATTATATATATCCACCTTGAGATCCAAACAATTACGTCACTGCCATCCTATTTCTTAGTTACTTTCTATGATGATGAAGAATAAATCGATTTCCAATTGATTTAATCGTTTCCAATTAATTGGTAACACCTGTTGCTTGAATTTAATTGGTATCTTAGAAGCTTTGAGTAGTTTTAAAACATAACATTATATATTTGCTTACATCAAAACGGCTGATTCAATTTGAGTGGAAGTTCGAATAAATGTGTATCATAATCATATTGAAATTCCCTGAGAATTTGAATACTCTTGAGAAAAATATTTTTGACGATTTTTTTCCTCCGGGTTATGGAAAAAAACCGGGGTCTTATGGGATCTTTGAAAACTTTTTAATGAGTTTTCTCTAAAGTGGTTCAACCGATTGTGCCGCAAAACTATACAGTATCGAATCAGATAAGCACACTTGTGTATGCCAAGTTTCAACTGAATTTGACACGTGGAGCGCGAAGAAAAGCACTATTTTTTCGAGTATGGTGAAATTGAGTCTTCGCTTCGCTCATCCAATAAGCATTAAAGTTGAGGGATAATATTGTCTAGTGTCAGTTGATCGTCCGTTTGGTCGTCTGACAAAACAGTAGCTGTTGAACCATTGCTTGCTGGGTGACGTGTCACGGTGTTTCATCCAATCAAGCGGGTCATACGCTATTAACCCCTGTTTGTCGAGTAGGCCTACTGCGAGAATAATCAACACAATGTCTCGAGACAACTTCCAGTCCGCGATGTAGTGACACCAGCCTATTGCATCGTAATATAATAATAATAATATTTTTTTTTTTTTTTTTTCATTCATTTGTCAATTCAAGATTATACAGAAAAGTTCACAATATTCCACAAAGCCTGTAAACAGGCTTATCTGTGGTTTGCATTTTACTAAATCACAATTTTTTTTTTTATTAGATTCAAATAATACATACATACAAGATTAATCAATACGCTCTTCCACAAAGCCAAAAAGGCTTATGTGTGGGATGATGAATGAAATTAATAGCTTGGACAAGGAAAAAATAAATGGAAAAATAATAATAATAATAATAATAATAATAATAATAATAATGTTTATTTGTACAGATTGATTATATACATGATATTGCCATCGTCATGAGAGAGAACAAAAATAAGATGAGTGATATTATGGAATAGGCCTACATAAAAAATCGTTTTTCAAGTTGTCAAGGTTTAATATAAAGGAGGTGCTCCAACTCCCATACTGATAACATGGAAGACACTTGTGGTTTCTTGCGGTCAGTTCAGAGCCAAAAGTCCCGATTGCCTGTCAAGATTTAGCGGATTCCCTTGTGAGCTAGATGTCGATAAGAGTGGCTACGGTACCGGTGGAATTGTTGAACTAACAAAATCTATAATTTTCGTAAAAAACAAATGCAACGACTAACATCATAATTCTACTGAGCCGTGTATAGCAGTGTTGAGTATTGTTGTTCACTTGTTTTATTTATATAGTTCGATATAAAAGCGATAGTTGCGCTTCAGGCAATCGGGACCCTGATGTCGGGAACTGACCTCGGAAATATTTCACTTTCAAGACCCGAGTTGGGTCACCTTCTTTATTTTACGATGAAATAGGTTGGTACGATGTAAGAGGACACACATAAGGGAAGATTTGGCGAGATTGTTAGGTTACTATAGCAACTAGGAAGGCTGTGGACAAACAAAACAAAAAATGATGTGATTGAAGATCACAAATTATTGGGGCATTGTTGGTCTATTCATCACAACAATGTGTGATATCGGTTGAAAGATGTAGATTGAATTTGCATTAGTCTTCTCTGGAATTTCAATTGTTTTCATAGTTCACCAATTAATCAATCGATATTTGATTGAAGACACCGTCACGCACCGAGCATTAATGAAACAGATACTTGAAGATGTCAAGTTGACATCATTCGGAATAAAATAGTGTATTATTTGTATGAATTATACGATCATTTTGTCATTATTATTATCATTATCAAAATGTATTTAGAAACGGTATATTTCGTCAATAGTTTCGTTGTCTATGAAAGTTGTATTCACTAAATCAATTAACTATGGAGAAAAAAAAAACATGATTTTTTACAAGAGTAAAACCTCTGTATAGTTATATTTATGTTATATTTATAGCATTTATAGTGATATTTATGTTTGATATGTTGGTAGTCGACCTTCTCTCATATCTGATAAAACCGAAAGTTTTAATTTTAATTGCGAGAACGATTGTTCTGTTCTAAAATTTACTGAATCTCTTAACGAGGTTTTTATAACCGCTTTTGGATATATAATTTTTTTTAAAGCATTTCTTTTCATATTTCAACATAAGTACAATTTTGTAGTCCCGCAAAGCTACAAAAAGTTAACTTGTCTGCGGGTCTACTAACATTTTATACATGAGAATCAAATAGATTAATAATAAATATGTAGTCTGAATAATTTGTAGAAAATCTGTATCTCTTTAAAACTAACCGTAATTAATCGGAGACAATTGAAGGAAAAAAGTTTTCTCTTTCAAAAATAAGTCCAAATAGTGACACCAAAAATAATCATAGGCCTACTGTTTTTTCAGTGTTTTCGGATAAAAATCAAAAGAAAAAAATCAATCGAATTGGTTTGTGTTATACATTCTAAAAATTCCTGAGGAATAAATTAATGAAAATAATATTATTATAATAATAATAATGATAATGATGATGATAATATAGTCGTATTATTATATATCACGCATATCTTCAAAACATGACTCTTGTAATAACTAACGTGTTCATTAGAGAAGTGAAATACACCATTACGTCGTTAAACAATAATAAATCGTGCGTATCTAGTGTGAAGACATCTCAGATCGTCATATGGAGGTGATAAGATTTTACGAGTCGTTATCCCTCGGTTGAAACGCCTGTGTTCTTGTCCCGTCTAGGTCTGCCTGTATCGGGTCTCGGGCCCAGGTCTAGACTGGAAGGTGCCAAGGTGGGAGTTGATTTGGATGGGATGCGGGGGATTATATAGACCTCATCAAGGTGATAATTTATCGCTTCATGTTTTTTAAACAGCATTTTGTTATTTTATGTTCGTTTAAAATGATTGATACAAATCTGAATATACCTATTTTACATTAACTTGATCGAGTTTTGAATTGGAATACCTGATAGTTTCTTTCAATAATAAGTTACTTATTTCAACAACACTTTGCAAACAACACTGAACAATAATTTCTGGTATGCTCGAGGTAGAATTTAAATAATAATTTCCATACGTATAAAAAACAAATCAATTCGATATTCAACCATAGTTTGCTAATTATGTTTTATGTCTCTCTTAAAAAAGACTTGATATTCTTGCGCCACTTGCATTACATTAATGGTATTCAAAATATTTTCTATTTTACTACTGAAATATCAGAACCATTGTATTCATATGTATTCGTATCAAGGTAAAATTGAACCCGATTTCGTTGAATCAAATGTGACCAATTCAAGTAATTTCTTTTAAAAATGTATTTCTTATTTTTTTTTCATTTTCAATTCCTGTTTAGCTGAAACGTATATCTATCAAACATGATCTGACAACAAAATAACATTCTACTTATATTTCTCTTAAATCTATGTGAAAGATTAAATGCTTGCATTTACCTTCTATAACCTTTTAAAAAGCACTTCAACTCATGTCTTTATCTTTTACATCGTTATGGTTCATTTGTAGCAGCAGAAGTCATTAATCTAGTGAAAAAAACAGAAATGTGTCATACTAAAGCGTATTGCCTTTTACCTTTTGGTCAAACATTCTCAGTTTGGTTGAACTTCCAAGTATAAATAAATATCGAGCGTCCGGTTCAAAGAGGTCAGGTCGAGGGGTGTTGAACACCATGCATCTAGGGCCTCTCAATTGATACCGGCTGATCAATCCTTTATTTATTTATTTATTTTTTTGTATATTGGGTTTATTTGTTGGCATAGTAGTGGAAAATAATAATAAAAAAATGGGTTTAACGACGCACTGTACTTATGACTAAGATCTATTGGCGTCGGTGAATGATATATGAGATTATGGGATGATGAGATGAAAGGTTATTTTATTGGGTGTTTTTGGATAGTGGAAAGGAGTCGGTCGTGGCCTGTTGTTAAGGAACCATCCCAGTATTGATCTGAACGACAGAGGTAAATCACGAAAAAACCCTGTCAGGATGGTCAACTACGGCGGGAATCGAACCCCCTGTCTCCTGAGTGACGGTCCAGTGTATTAACCACTCGGCTACTCGTCTCAGTTATTGAATTCTTTATTTGAATGAGAACATAAAAAGGCGAGGTTCCGTTTTCCAACCGCTCTACCCCCTAATCTTGTTCTATGAACTAACATCATAAAAAAAAGAATTGAAAAAATAGGATAATGATGTAATAAAATTGTAAAAACTAATTGTGATAAATATAAAGTGATGCTGTGATGGTGAGGAGATGATAGTGAAATACAATGAGTGGAGGTAGTGATAAGGGTGAGAGGCAGTTTGTCTAGGAGGCGTTGATAGGAGAGATGAATTAATTAAGGGAACAGAATGCATGGTCGGTGAGGAATGATTTGAGAGAGGATTTGAATGCGGGATTTGTCGCATCAACTTCCCTGTCTCCATCCTTCTCTTCACTTTCTTCCTACATCTCCACTTATATTCGCCATGCTTCCCGTTCTTCCCACAATCTTTCCTTTTTCCACATCTTCCCATAAATCTCCTCTTCTCCGCTTCCACTTATCTGGTCTTCCTATCTTCCACTTGGTCTTCCAGCTTTTCTTCTACACTCTAATACTCTTTCGAATTCTTTGCTGGGTATTATTTCCGGTTCCATTGTCCGCATATGTCCGGACCATCGCAATCTTTCCGATTGCATCTTATTCTCAACACTTTCTACTCTCAACTCATCCCTAATGTCTCTACTCCTTAGCCTACCCACTTTTGGCATGCCTTTGATGCTCCTCAAAAACTTTATTTCATAATGTGTTCCGGACTTTTGGAAACTGAACTACTTGTATCTGCTTCGGAAAATTATGGTCACAGACAGTGCAGCTGGTGTTGAAGTTCATTGTTTTTAAATAATTAAAATGGGGTGGTAAGATCGCCCTTGTGGTGCCCCGTCCAAACGATCCTATCTTTCATCCATAGCCTTAATTGGGGAACAATGACTATCAAGTTTCGATGTTGGTGAAGAAAAGAAAAGTTCATACGATTACATTTTTAAAATTGTATTTCAAATTGTGATGCTTTGAATCATATATGTAATTGACCGATGTAGATCGTCCGCCCTCGTGATGTCACAAAATATAAAAACCAATCAAGTGGACAGTGAAGTAGGGGAAATAGGGAAATAACCAATCAAGGTATCTCAAATTTCTCCTGCTTCGTATAAGTCAGGCTCATCTACAATGGTCAATAGGGTATTCTCAACTGACGTCACCCATTGTTGATAGAGACAGACAACAATGTCCATCAGTTGGAATTGACCAATCTGAATGTTTGATAGTCCACCACTTCGCTGTATTGCTATGGTTACGATTGTTTGTCGTTTGTTACGGGCGAACACTGTTGCTTGTTAACTAATTTGACTAATTTTAAAATATCCACAACTGACATATTTCAATACTCGTGCAGATTTATACTATACAAATTTGCACATTATAGTGATTGTTGATTCACAGTTATGAAATAAATATATGGAAATTGAAATTGAAACAAAACATACTCGCGAAAATAAACCTGTGCAAATTTGTCAAAGAAGAAAATCGTGTCGATATCGGATATTTTATCGAGATATCGAATAAGTTTCCGTGTTATTACACTTTTTATATATAACAAGGTATTATACAGTTGGTCTTGTAAGATCGTAAACTCTGAACTAAACCCCGTAATATCAGAAACTACGATTTGTTCAATGGCAAAATATCACGACTTTTGATATAAAACGAGAACTTTTGTCGGACAATTCGAATCCAATACTGCAATAGGCGACATGCCCCTTTTATAGGCTAACCAATCACTGCGAACAAGGCAGTGGAACCGTTTCTTTCTATTATCATGATTGATTTTATTATTGTTTGCTTAACGACCCCACCAACAGCTAGGTTATACGGGGGTACGAATGAGCATGTGATTATGAAACTATGAAGTGATGATAGGTGAAAGGTGAAAGGACGTTTACAAATACATATGCCTTATGCGTGACTCGAACCCATGTCCATCGGTGACTTCAGTTTCTAAAGCTGTGCCTCAGCTGACCAAGCTAACGACGGCGGCTTTTGGGGATTTTTGTCTGACAATCCAAGTACGGTATCAATGTTCCTTCGATCCAATATGGAGCCATATGGCTCATTACGCATTCCAGAAGCTCATTGAAAGCTTAGTTTAGGTGATACTGCAAGTTGGCTATTGTTTGTATTCTGATGGTTACCAAGGTCAGTGAGATTATTCACTGACGGCTCGACATTTATTGCCTTCCCAATAGGGTATGTGATGCTACATCACGTTTTTAAGGTGTCCTTAATCTTCATAGGGCGCAAAGTTCCCGCTAGGGTGATTTCACATACATAAATAATCATAAAACTATAACAGTGCTAGATCCAAAATAAACAAATACATCGCAAAATGCAGACAGTATTTTTCGAAAAATGCTAATGACTCAAATTTGATAATAACAAAAGTGGAAAGATCATTTGTATGTAACAGTAATACATAATATTTTTCCCAGCGACACAGCGTATATTTTTTGAACAATTTTTAACAATTTCAACATGTTTTTTATTCTCATTAAACAATTACATGACAAATATGAAATAGAATAACACCACATGGAGATAATGACGAAATACATTCAATACGAATATAACGGTAAAATAAGAAAAATAAAGAATATACCCTTTACCATTGAGATTATATACCATTAGGTCTATACATACAAATAAAATATAGCATATGTGAATGTCTGTTGTGGATCGAAAATAACTTTCCTGTTCATCCGGAAACCTACTACCATCGTTTATATGTTACGTTGACACTGAAAATGTGACCCTATGGGTTAGTCCCCCTTAATGATAATGAAACCAAAAAATAGAAAAGAATTCAAATACTGCAATGTAACAGTATAACAATGCCTGGGGCTAGATGTTAATGCTCGCCGGTATTTTAATCTCCTGAATATTTTCTGAATACATGCAGGTATGAGATATGTAGTGCGGTATTAGAACGGTTTACTCTCTCTCTGGGGTTGTTTGTATAGCGCCGTTTATCGAGCGAGTGTGTACTGCCGGCTGCCTAACCCTGAACTCTGTGTGTATAGGGGTGGCGTTATAATCTCGGAACAATGACTCGTCTTGAGATAGATAGATATCAACGTCTTTGCTATAACAGTCTCTGTCGTCACCGGGTTTCATCAAAGAAATTTATAGTCTTTTCTTCTGCTTGAAATGAATGTGGTTATTGTCCACCAGACTGAGTTGATTTGTGGTTTCCAGTGAATACTGGAGTCAAGTTGTTGATTCGGTTGTTGACTATATATAAACTAGGAAAACGCGAGTGAGTGCGTTGTAGGATGAGCGAGATATTCATGTGAATCGTAATGGAAATTTATAGTCTTTTCTTCTGCTTGAAATGAATGTGGTTATTGTCCACCAGACTGAGTTGATTTGTGGTTTCCAGTGGATACTGGAGTCAAGTTGTTGATTCGGTTGTTGACTATATAAAGTAGGAAAACGCGAGTGTGTGTGTTGTAGAGGGTGTCTACAAGACTGGAAAACCTGGAAAAGGGAGGGAATTTAATAAATCTGGAAAAGTCAGGGAATTTTTATTTTTTTTCTGGAATTTTACTCAAAATGTAAAAAAATCTAAATTTGTATTATTAAATACCATTTTTAGTTGCTGCAGATACAAGTTTTCAATTTTAAATAATAATTCTTCAATTGTTTTGTCTTGCCTGATTTTTTAAATTCCCGCCTATACCTGACTTGAAACCGACTATAAAACCGAAATTGAATTTGTGAACAATTTTTCCTAAATTATAATCGACGGGAAAGTCAAATTTGCAGACTGGAAAAATATAATTTTTCATCTGGGAAACCTGGAAAAGTCAGGGAGTTTTGTAGGCCTAATGGAAAATTTGTAGACACCCTGGACCCCTATTCCTGAGATAAATGAGATGTGAGGAAAATAAAAGTGAGTGAGAAAACGAAATGGCCGATTGGTAATGGTAAATCGGCCATTTTAAGTGAGATAATCGTTTTCTCACTCACTTTTATTTTTCTCACATCTCATTTATCTCAGGAATAGGGGTCCAGGGTGTAGGATGGGTGAGATAGTCATGTGAATTTTAATGGGAATTTAGAAACTAGAAACTCTAGAGTCTCGAATCATCTCTATAAGTGAATTTTATTGTCCACCAGACTGAGTTGATTTGTGGCTTTCAGTGAATACTGGAGTCAAGTTGTTGATTCGGTTGTTGACTATATAAACTGGGAAAACGCGAGTGTGTGTGTTGTAGGATGAGCGAGATATTCATGTGAATCGTGATGGAAATTTAAACACCTTGATTAAAGGACGCATCATAACCCTACACTAGATTTTAATTGATATCGGCGATAATGATTCCACTAATTTCAGAGAAAACTAGAAATTATCATCTCAAATTTCAGAAATTAAAATTTATTTATTTACAGACTCGGTCCTCTATCACGAGTCGTGACGTAGACATTACTCGATTCTGTTTCATGTTTCTGTACAGAATCGGTGATCATGACTTGTGGTCTTTGAGGACAAAAAAATAATTTTAATTTCTGAAATTGAGATGGTGATTTGTATTTTTCTCTGAAATTAATTTATCGTCATTATTAATTAAATCTCAGTCTCAGGGTTTTGATGTGTCGTTTAAGCCAACGGCGTACCCGATTTACAAAAAAATTTAAAATATTTTCGTTGATGTTGGACTTAATATTTTCTGATTGTAATATTTTGCAAAAAAAAAATTTTTTCAGGCTATTTATTTATTTTATTTTATTTTAAAATTCATTTTATTCTCACAATCAATACAATACAGGTATGAAGTTAACAATTTGAAAGTTACAATTGTAAGAAGCCTTATATATAAATATATATATATATATATATATATATATATATATATATATATATATATATATATATATATATATATATATATATATATATATATATATATATATATATATATATATATATATATATATATATATATATATATATATATATATATATATATATATATATATATATATATATAATATATAAGAAGCCTTATTATAGGCTATTATTTTTTAGGTTATCATAGGCTATGTTCAGCATCAAAATGATGGATTAGATATTTATTTTCCCTTGAAACCATTATTTTCCAATTCCTCATTATTATTTGAGTCCAATATTAATCTCGTTGCACAAACCATTGGTATATCATACGAGAGTCTTGATAAGGTGGCCCAAATATTATCAGGTAACTATTTCTGATTTATTATTATTTTACTGTATTTTAGTTTCATCACTCATTTGTATTTAGTGGATTTACAGTAGAAGTATAATATATGATTTATGTTTTCATCACGTCTTGATTAAACCCTGAATAAGTATGTATTGATATATTATTATTTTGGGGGGGGGTTTTTTCAGGGGTAGTCACTCTTTTTTTACCTTGAAATATTATTACATCCCTTGAATCCCTTACATCCCTGAAACGAATGTTTCGTTCTTATATAATTTGTTTCATTTATAATAATATGTAATAATTTTAATTGATATTTTATATAATTTATTTTAAATAATGTTTATGATAGGCCTATTCTATGTTTTATTCAGATGGTGCATCGACATTGAGGTCGTTTTGTTCACATTTTTTTCGCAGGTCTAATATGTTTGATTTAAGCTCTTTCAATTCAGTAATTTATTTTCAGTGTAGTTAATAGAAAAATACAACTTTGTAGGGTATAAATAAAATATATGCTCATTGTTTAAAATTTGCTAATATAAGACTGAAATTGTGTGTGTACAAATTTAGTGGCATCGACAATCAACTTCTTATTCATTTCACATCGTATTTATTCTTATCTACCTCATTTCTCCGTATCTATGTCTCAAAATCTCTATCAAATCATGCATATAGTGCATTAACTTGACTCTTTAATTCTACATATTTTCAAGCTCACTTAACTCTACACATTTTGCAGCTAATGTAAATGTTTTTCAACATGAACTTTATGAATTATTCTTACATTATACATTGTTTTATCAGCAATCCCAAAGCCATAGTATTTTATTTGGTACAACTAGATTTCTCGTTCAGATTTAATACATGCACCATCGATCTAAGCAACGCGGAAATGCGATGCTATAACAGTATTTTAGATATAATTTAATATTCTGTCATATTGTCACTGCCCTTTAACGTTCCAAACTATATATATCCACGGTATATCCTTGTTCCTGATCCCCCCTCCCCCTCACAATCCCCTCCCCTCCCCTTCCACCGCCTCCTGGTTCAATCAACTATAAGGCACTGCTCTAGAAACTGCATAAGATCAAGTCGGCTGTGATCATTGGTTTTCATCATCTGTCACTCATTCGTATCCCCAAATAACCGAGCTGTTGATGGGGTCGTTATCGTATTCTCATAATTATCAATTCAAAATTTGATATAGGAAAATGGAAATAAAAATGGAATAATTGTAACAAGGTCGTCTACCAACATAGAAACACAAATATGACCATTATATTAGTAAGATAACTCTTTAAAAATCAATAAATCTCAACGTATAATAATGTCGGAGTTGGAAAAAATGTGATACAAACGATACGATAACATTTCTCACGAGGGGGGGGGGGGGCAAGGGTTGAAAAGCATACGTTTTTTTTCATAAAAATCCAGCCCATGTGTGTTTCTTCACAAACTTTTTTCTCTATTGTATTTCCAAGCCCTTTTTTTCACAGTATTTTATGGTTTTTTTCTGTTACATTTTCCACACTGCAAGTGAGAAAAAAATGAACCATCCATGCGGGAAAACAAACCATATCTGAAAGTTAAAAAAAAACTTCAAATTGTAGGAAGATGATGTAATTACCGACGTTTTACAATCATTATGGTAGACGACCTTCTTCGTGAATACAAGAATATATCTAACTTCTGGGTCTGCAATACGAAATTGGTGAATCGTTGATGAATATTAAATATGTCGAAACAATTGTATTAAAGTTTTCGGTCGCTTGGTTGTCTAGCTCAAACCAGATCATAATTACACACTCCTCAATTAAGATTTACATTGCTGTTGATTGTTCCATTTAATTGGGATGCCCAATTAATTACAAGAGCCTTGTAGACTTACTTGTGATGAAATGAGTAACCAGTTTCAAGTGTATATGCATTCTTGTTCAGGTCGGTATGCCCGTAATCATGAGAACAAGATTAAAGCCCAATTGAACTTTATGATATGGAATATAATGCACTTACGCGTATTATTTTGTGGAAAATAATTCATAGTATATTCGCAAAAGTAGACAGTCGATCGTCTAGCAAATACACGTGTCATTCATTCATTCATTCATTTTTAAATCATTCTTTTTTTTAACATAATTTACATAGATTTTTTAACATTAGATAAATATTACAACAAGAAACCCGCATAAGAGAGGAACTCTTGTGTGCGGGCTGCCTGGAAGAAGTTACGCAACAAGAAAATGAATAAATGAAACATTTGTATGGCTAGTGTATTTTGAAATGAATTATCACTATTGAGGACAGTGAGACGTGTGGCCGAGTGGTTAATACACTGAACCGTCATCCGGGAGACCGGGGTTCGATTCCTGCCATGGTCAACTATCCTGACAGGGGTTTTTCGTGGTTTTCCTCTGTCGTTCGGGTCAATGCTGGGATGGTTCCTAAACAACAGGCCACGACCGACTCATTCCCACCATCCAAAAACACCTGATGAAATAACCTTTCATCTCATCATCCCATCATCTCATTCATCATCCACCGACGTCAATAGATCGTAGCCATCAGTAGAGTGTGTCGTTGAACCCAATTGAAAGAAAAATAAAAAAAAAAAATATATATATATATATATATATATATATATATATATATATATATATATATATATATATATGTATATATATATAAATATATATATATATATATATATATATATATATATATATATATATATATATATATATATATATATTTATATATATATATATATATATATATATATATATATATATATATATATATTCTCCAGCACATGTTTCTTCTTTGAAAGATTCCCAAGCGTATTGTTGAATAAAATATCCCCGCCAGCGGTAGCGCGTTTCTTTTTATTGCCCGGTGTCCGTATGGCTCAATCCACCAGCGTGGAACCTCCGACGCGAGTGACTCGTTAAAACTGCATTGTCTGGTGCAGTCGGCGTGCACAATTGTTGCACATGGGAAGTCGTACGTCTTTATGCCGGATGATCGCGCGGGAATCAGGGCGTGGACAAGGTTATTCCGGGTTCAAGAACACGGAGTAGATCACCTGCACATGTAGCTGAGTGGTTAGCTCACTTGCTTCGTGATCCGGGAGGTGAAGGGACATATCGGACCCGGTTCGATCCCCGCCACCGTCCATCTTTACATGGGTTTTTCGTGGTTTCCCTCTGTAGTCTAGGCTAATGCCGGGATGGTTCCTATAATATAGGCCACGACCGTTTCCTTCCCACTATCCTTCCAACTACCCATAAAAAACCTTCATCTCATCATCCCATCATCTCATTAATCATTCATCCGACGCCAATAGATCTTAGTAATCATTACAGTGCGTCGTTAAAAAAACCCAATAAAAAAAAAAAAAAAAAAAAACGAAGTAGATCATTGTGGACTGTATTATCTGGAGAGATCCGTATTTGTAATTGTTGTTTAAGAGTCCACGGAAGTCGATTTAGTGGAATATCAGTTTCTTTAATAACTTTTGAATGGTATGAGATATCGAAATTCTTATTAGCGAGAAACACAGATTATTATTATAGCTTTAAGATGAATGATGATATAAGTTTCAACTATATAACTCATGTCGCATAACTGTCAAGTGTATACAGCTAGAAAATGTGTGTTTTTAGCTGCATTCGCTTGAAAGTTATACGACATGACTTGAATAGTTATAACTTATATAATGTTGGAGCTATTATAATTATCTGTGTTTCTCGTGTATTGGAATTTTCATATCTCATACCATTCAAAAGTTATTAAAAAAAACTGATATTCCACTAAATCGACTCCTATGGGCTCTTAAGAGTACATGGGAGTCGATTTAGCGAAATATTTTTTTTTGTGTGTGTGAATGTATTTTGATAGTCCTGTATGAGATATAAAAATTCGAATAGGGTCTGCGGGAGAAATACAGATGTTTTTATACCTATAATAAGTTGAAGTATAAAAGTATAAAAAAGTATATTTGAAGAAGTATAGTAGGCCCTAGATAAATATAGAAGTAAAAAGTATTACGTTATTATAGTATTAGTCTCGTTTTACGAATAATAAATGTGTTGATTAAGTGATGATTAGTGGATTAGCTTTTTATTACCCTTGGTTACCAATGGTATTTTTGTACCTTAATTAATAAATTAGCTTAATCAACACATTTTTATTATTGGTAATATGGGGTCTAAGGTCCAGTATTACCAAGTGCACTTAGTATTTATCTGAGAGTTGGTGAAAACAAATAGCAAAGGTGACCATGGTGATAACAAGTTTGAACTGTCAGATAAAGGCTAACTGGACTTGGTAATATGGGGTCTAAGTATACTAACTCCTCCGCCCTCCGTAACTCAGTCAACCGCTTCTGAAACTGAAGTCATCGTTAGGCGTGGGTTCGAGTACCGCACAAGTCATGAGTTTTCATAAACATCCATCCACTTATCACTTCCTATAGTGTCATCACCTGCTTATTCGTACCTCCAAATATCCTAGCCGTTGGTTGTGTAGTTAAACAAACAATAATCCAATAATCCTAACCACTATTGTTTTACTGAGACGAGTGGCTGAGTGGCTGAACCGTCAGTTAGGTGACCGGGGTTCGATTCCCGCTCATCAACCATCCTGACAGGGGTTTTCCGTGATTTTCCTCTGTCGTTCAGGTCAATACTGGGATGGTTCCTTAACAACAGGCCACGACCGACTCCTTCCCACCATTCAAAACACCTAATAAAATAACTTTTCATCTCATCATCCCATCATCTCATTCATCATCCACCGACGCCAATAGATCGTAGCCATCAGTTTAGTGCGTCGTTGAATCCAATATGAATGAAAAGATATTATTCTCTATTGTTCCAAGAGACAGTCGTTAAGGACATCACAACTCTGAAACTAGATTTCAACTAGTATAATGACGATATTTATAAACCTAATTTTAGAGAAAACTAGAAATCATGTCTCGATTTCAGAAATTAAAATTTATTCATTTGTCCTCCAGGACCCGGTTCCTTATCCAAGTCGTGACGTAGACATTACTCGATTCTGTTTGTGTTCCTATGCAGAATCGGTATTGTCTACGTCATTGCTCATGGTCTATGATCTGTGGAGGACAGAAAAATGTATTATAATTTCTGAAATTGAGATGAAGATTTCTAGTTTTCTCTAAAATTAGGGAAATAAATATCGTCACTATTCGTTGAAATATTTCTCAGGGCTGTGATGACCTTTAAGCAAACAATAATCGAATAATCTTAACCGCTATTGCTCTGTATTGTTCTAGAGACAGTCAGTAAGCAAACAATAATCGAATAATCTTAACCGCTATTGTTCTCTATTGTTCTAGAGACAGTCAGTAAGCAAACAGTAATCGAATAATCTTAACCGCTATTGTTCTCTATTGTTCTAGAGACAGTCAGTAAGCAAACAATAATCGAATAATCTTAACCGCTATTGTTCTCTATTGTTCTAGAGACAGTCAGTAAGCAAACAGTAATCGAATAATCTTAACCGCTATTGTTCTCTATTGTTCCAGCCTGTCCGTTAGACAATGGGTATTAGTAATGGATAACGAACAACCCCACCAGGAGCTGGTGAAATGCGTGGTCGTGGGGGACACGGCTGTCGGCAAGACGCGGCTCATCTGCGCACGCGCGTGCAACAAACACGTGTCGCTCAGCCAGCTGCTCAGCACGCACGTGCCCACGGTCTGGGCCATCGACCAGTATCGCATCTACAAGGACGTGAGTACAACGTCAAGGAAGAGGTCAAGGTCAAACTTAAGCGAGGTCAAAAAAAGGTGCCTGGTTTAGGTAACTTTGATGAATGCGAATTTTTAATATGATAATTTATATGTTTATTGATTTACTTCGTAATATAACACTCTATCGCATAGCTTGAGTGTAGGGCCTATAGCTCATAAATTTGATAGTGATGTAATTTTTCTGAAGTAGTTATTTTTATACCTTGATTTATTTTTATGTGATGTGAATTTGAAAACAATTGGATTACATACCAATATATATATATATATATATATATATATATATATATATATATATATATATATATATATATATATATATATATATATATATATATTTTTTTTTTTTTTTTTTTTTTCATATATTTCAGCATTTTAGATTCTTGAGCTTCTCTGGATACAAAAATAATGCTCGTATAAATATTTCAACACTTATCCTATCAACTATCATGCGCTAATACACAATAAATTCAATACTAGTTGATAGAAATGAAAAAATAAGTTGATAACAAATCACTGATAATACTGAAATTAGTGGTGAAAATTAGTGAAAAAATATCAGTGGTGGTGCCAGGTATGGTTCGTGATGAAAATTAGTGGAGGTGCCATTTATGTTTCGTGATGAGAATTAGTGGTGGTGCCATGCATGTTTCTTGATGAAAATTAGTGGAGGTGCCAGGAATGTTTCTTGGTGAAAATTAGTTGAGTTGCCAGTTATGTTTCTTGATGAGAATTAGTGGTGCTGTCATGCATGTTTCTTGATGAAAATTAGTGGAGGTGCCAGTTATATTTCGTGATGAGAATTAGTGGAAGTGCCAGGTATGTTTCTCATGATGATATTTTGCTGACCTTCAGGTATTGGAAAGGTCGTGGGAGGTCGTGGACGGGGTCAACGTTTCGCTGCGGCTCTGGGACACGTTTGGAGACCACGAAAAAGACCGACGGTTTGCGTATGGCAGGTTGGTGGATGTTGGATTTTCTATCATTTGATTCATAGATTGAATTAATCAAAACCTTGATAGAGGACCAGCGCTCAAACGAACTCTGTGCGCATAGATTAGCCCGGGAAATCTCCTCAACGTGAACACCGTTAATTCCTTTCAAGACAGCGCAGTCCTGGTGTTGAAGCTAATTGTTTTGAATAATCAAAATGGGGTAGTAAGATCGCCCTTGTGGTACTCCGTCCAAACGATCCTATCTTTCATCCAAAACCTTAATTGGTTAACTATGATTTTGTATCAAGTTTCAATATTATTGAAAAAAAAATCCTTAGCTCACATGTAACAGATATCTCATATTTTTTATTAGCAATAATTCATTGGATTGGCGACTGCTTGCCCTTTCACTCTCAAGACTTGAGCATCAACATTGAACAGTTCAAAGATTTTTTCAAATTCACTCAATTTTCAATTTTTCAAATAATAAATGCTCCACTTGGCAGTAATGTCTGTTCATTCATAAACACTGAAAAAGCTTGTCATTTCAACTGTCACCTGAAGTGGATTGGTCAACTATACTAAGAATCAACTGCACTAAATATCAACTGTTCTAAAAAGCAACTGTTCTAAGCTTCTTTTTCTCGAGCAACATGTACAGAAGTAAAAATGAAGAATTTGTTCATTGTTATCTGCCAATGAATGCTTTATAGGTTTTTTAGTGATGGTTAGGGTTAGGTGGGTAAGGTTTGTGTCAATTACTGTCAAATGCAAAATTACAAATTACTCAAATTACAAACAAATTTGTGTCAAATTTGTGAATGGGAGGAGCCAAACCTCCTACTATGACTTCTGTACAGGTTGCTCAAGAAGTAGACTTTCAGGTCAGTTTGTTTTTCTGTAGTTCCCTCAACAGTTCGATATTAATGCTCAAATGAACGTGCTCAAGTGCTTCAGGGTGAAAGGGCAAGCAGCCGGCAATCCAATACAGGCAGCCTAGATATCGTTAATATTATAAATTGCTGTCCTCGGTAGCTCGGTCAGCTGACGCATCGCTTCGGAAACTGAAATCACCGTTGGGCGTGGGTTCGAGTGCCGCATAAGGCATGGGTTTTTGTAAACGTCCTTTTACTCATCATCACTTCACAGTTTCATAATAGTTTCAACCGATATATATATCACTATTATTCATTATTATTCTGTTATCATTCTATTATTATTATTCACCATTATCTGATGACATGTTCTACAACTTTGTAAAGAAGTTACACTGAATAAAGAAACTTATTATTATTATTATTATTATTATTATCACCTGCTCATATGTACCACCGTATAACCTATTTGTTGGTGGGGTCATTGAGCAAACAATAATCAATCAATCAATATTATAAATTACTGGAAATGGAAAATACGGAATATCTGTAGCGTGTGAACTAGGAAATCACCGCTGTTTATGTTGATTTTTTCGCACAAACTTCGTTCAAGCGCCTGGCTGCTCGTAAGAGACATCACAATCCTGAAATAAATATTTAAACAAATAACGACAATATTCATTACCCCAATTTCAGAGAAAGTTGTTTTTTCGATCAGTCAACTTCTGAGTTGGTTCTTAGTAGGCCTACACTTGGTCCATGATGCAGTGATACCAACCCATTTCATCATAAAATGAAGAAGGTTACCCAACTCGGGTCTCGAAAATGAAATATTTCCGGGGACAGTTCCCGAGTCCAGGGTCTCGATTGCCTGTAGCGCAACTGTCGCTTTTATATCGAACTATATAAAACAACAATACTCAACAATGCTATACATGGCTCAGTAGAATTACAATGTTAGTATTTGCATTTGTTTTTTTTACGAGAATTAAAGATTTTGCTAGTTCAACAATGCCATTGGTACCGTAGCCTCTCTTATGTACATCTAGTTTACAAAGGAATCCGCTAAATCGCGACAGCGACAGGCAATCGGGACCTTTGGCTCTGAACTGACCGCAAAAAACCACAAATGCCTTTCATTCTTATCAGTATGGGAGTTGGGTCACTTTATTTATATTATGATAATATGTGTTGATGTCACTACACCGTGCTTGGTCCCTGCTTGTCGCGCAATAACAATGACCGCCTATCGTGTTCCAGGTCTGACGTCGTGCTGCTCTGCTTCTCGCTGACGAACCCCGTGTCGTTGCGTAACTGCAAGGTCATGTGGTACCCGGAGATCAGGCGGTTCTGTCCGCAGACTCCGATCATCCTGGTCGGCTGCAAGAACGACCTGCGGTACATGTACCGAGACGAGACCTACCTCGGCTTCTTCAGGGACCACAGCCCTTTCGTCAGGTAAACACTCGTTCACTCGTTCGAGTGGAAGAGAGTGAGAGTGCTAGCTCACTTGCTTCGTGTGATCCGGGAGGTGAAGGGACATATCAGACCTGGTTCCATCCCCGCCACCGTCTGTCTTTACAGGGGTTTTTCGTGGTTTCCCTCTGTAGTCTAGGCTAATGCCGGGATGGTTCCCACAATGTAGGCCAGGACAGCTTCCTTCCCACTATCCTTCCCACCACCCATAAAAACCTTCATCTCATCATCCCATCATCTCATTAATCATTCATCCGACGCCAAAGATCTTAGTAATCATTACAGTGCGTCGTTAAAACACAATATAAAAAAAAAGAGTGAGAGTGTCTTTCTAAGGCAAAATAATTTTTTGCGGCGAAATTTTTGCCTACGAAAGCACCATCACCGACTTTCTAGTCTCAGTTTACGGCCACACTACCTATAGAATTTCTCCAGATTGTGTCTTTTAGACGGCAAATTTTCATATTGGAAACTTTCATTTTTCATTTTTCGTAAGAAAATGTCTACTATTAATGTCAATTTGTTGTTGTTGTTTTTGTTGTTGCCTGGATTTAATTGGTATCTTGATAGCTTCGAGTGATCTAAAAGCATTATATTATATATTTTTTGACATGAAAACTGCTGATCCAATTTGATTGAAAGTTTGGAATAATGTGTATCATTATTATATTGAAATTCCGTGGAAATTTGAATTCTGTCAGATGAAATATTTTCCACGAATTTTCTCCTTCGTGTTATTCTTGTGGGATTTTTGAAAACTTTGTATGAGTTATCTCAGAAATTGATTGTGCCCCAAAATTATACAGTGTCAAATTAGATGAGGACACTTGTATATGTCAAATTTCAACTGAATTTTCATTTTTGTTTGACCTGTAGAGTGCGAAGAAAAAAAAACATGTACTTTTTTTTCGAGTATAGTGAAATTGAGTCGTCGCTTCTCTCGTCCAATAAAGTGATGTTTCTTCAGGGCAACTCGTAAGGCTGACTTGGTGATGCCCGACCAGGCGCGAGCGATCGCCAAAGAGCTCGGCATCTACTACTACGAGACCAGCGTGCTCACGTATTACGGCATCAACGAGGTGTTTGAAAACGCGATACGAGCGGCTCTGATCGCGAGGAGAGCCCAACGCTTCTGGATGACTAATCTCAAGAAAGTTCAACGACCCTTGCTACAGGTGCGCTTATCTTGGAGAATTGTTTAATGTTGTACATTGTTGTTTCGTTTTATTTATTTTATTTCTATTCTATTTTATTTTATTTTATTATAAATAGTATGAATGTTGTCAAGAATAGTCAAATAATATGAAAATGTCAAATGAATGAATAATGAATGAATAATCGTTCCCCAGGCTCCGTTCCGGCCGCCAAAGCCGATGCCGCCCGACGTCTACATCGCGGGCAGCTCGTACCTCGAACACATGCAGACGTTGTGGCTGCAGCAAGCGTACACCGACCTCGTTCTCGTGGCGGGCAGCGTCGGCTTCTCCGCCCACCGCTTCATCCTGGCGGCCGCCTCCCCCACCTTCCACCGCCTCCTCGTCATGGACGTTAGCAGCGACATGGGCGCGCGCAGCTCCAGTGAATCTAGCATGGTCAGTTCTGTGGATCATACTGTCGACTCATTAGTAAGCTATTGACTATTCAATGTTTTGTGGTGGTCCTTTCGATCTTCTTTCTTCTTCTTCTTCTTCTTCTACTTCTTCGAGCCGCTGTACATGGTTTTTTATAACGATGTGATATATTTTTTTTTAAACTCATTTTATTCTCATCTTACACACTTGACAATTTTTATTTTTCACAATTTTTTTTAATAAAGATAAGCGCACATAGAGAAAATTCTCTGTGTCAATTATCTTCATTGATATTGATTATATAATGCCATAGATTATTTTTTTATCATCTATGTCATTGTTTGTAGGGATTTTTGCTTTCAGGAATTGTTATTTATTGAAATCAGTATCATAATGTTAACTCATTTATTACGCTCATTTCAATGTATTATTATTACAGTTTCACGTATACTGATACAATTTCAATATTCATTTCATCTTCTCATGTAATGTTAATTGATAGTGTATTGGAAATTCAACTGTTTCAATTAAATAGTTCTTATTTCAACTTACGTATTAACTATAAGTATTTTAATGGAATGTGAATGGTTTCACGTTATCATAACTTTTTCAAAGAAATCTCAACCGTCCAAACAAAATGTATACTACTACACTGATATGATGATATTTCTCTCAAATGTGCGTGAAAAAATTATGAAGAAATGAAAAAAGCATATATATGTAATAAAACGTAAATCGTCTAAACTAAGTGTCAACAACAGAAATACATGAAGAATATTGCATTCAATTCTCTCATTTTTTCAACGTTCGTCATCTCTCATTGTCATTTGTTACTCATACGCTATATCGTCATCTCATTTTTCACTCAAATCATCCATCACCACCACAATTACTGTATGTCTATTGATTTTCTACAAACTTACATTATGTCGATGAATCTTTAGTAAAGCTCAACTTTTTAATTCTTCTTACAATATTGTATTACGGTATGGTATTTGTAAACGTCCTTTCGCTTATCATCTCTTCATAGTTTCATAATCACCTGCTCACTCATATCCCCGTAGAGCCTAGCTGTTGGTGGGGTCATTAAGCAAACAATAATAATAATAATAATCATAATTAAAAATATCTTGCTAATCTTCATTAATCACAAAGGCAAGGAAATTTGAAGAGAATACCAACACTCAGTTTTAGTGTTGGCCAAAAACTAATTGATATTTTTTGACCAATATGCACTATTGGCTAAGTGAATGTCAATGTATTCTAGTTTTCCATATAACTCCTTGTTATTTGTAGTACCGGTATCTACCAGAACTTCTCAGAAACAATATCACGCAGTTACGGCTTCTCCCTTATCTACACAACGAAACTGGAAATGAATGTACCGAAGCCTTCCCAGAAATAAAAATACCGGTACAAATCTCACTACGACAAGCTTTGCCAACCTGACAATTCCGGATACAGAAATGATTATACCGTACCAACTGTTGCAAAAGTTGTAATAATTGTTTCAACCATATCGTCTTAATGATTCAGACAAATTGTTTGAAATAATTACGAAAATAATTGTTATGGAAATATATTCTCTTTGAAATTTGTGTAAATGTGTAATGCAACCGTACCAAAGGTGCTAGGCTGTGTCTAATGCTTCACCGCCAGTGATACATTAGGTACGTTCCAGGCGTACTTGGCGTACCCTGTGTGCACGCCTATCTATCTCGATACTACATACATTTGAATTTCTATTTGTTGATCTAATTTATCTTGATCTACATTTCTCCAAATTCTTTTCACTGTTCTTTTATTCTCTACTTTTTTCCTAATCTAACGTCTGGAGATTGTCTTGTCTAGACACTTCGTTCGAGTGCATGCGATTCACTTTTCTGTTCGTTGAACTTGATGAATGGTGTATTTTAGGATCAATGCGGCAGTTGCATGTCTATGTATTCCTTCAAGTTGTTGACGATTGACTTTATTTATACCGTTCTGGAATCAATAGAATACACTCATTCCGCTGCTTGTGAAACTTGACATGTTAGACAGCTTTGTTGCGTGTATTCTGTTTGTTCGTTTTTAAGGTTTCATCGCAAAAGCTGCAATAATATGAATTGATATTGTGAGTTCTGAGTGTTTATAAGCGTGGCCTTTATTAAGCACAAATAATGGTATATATATAGGTCTATATATGCGTATATAGTGGATCTCTTTCTACATTAAACCATCCTTAATGCTGTGGACCCAAAAAGATACATTTTGAATTACAAAAAAATTAATTATCAAAACATTTAACATTGAGCTAGTTGATAAAAAATTGGGGGGGCTGGAACTACAGTTTGAATAACAGCAAAATTTGAATAATAATAGTTTGAATTAACGAGGGATAACTTTATTCTAATTGAATACGAAATCAAAGTCCCGAAATATTGAAATTGAACAGCAACGCCCAGGTTTGGCCCAGTTACGTGATACGTGTTTATCGACCGATGTTCTGCCACAGGTGAGCACGTTCGGTGAAGCCACGGTCGGAGATTTCAACGACGACACCGAGTATCTCATCCGCCAGTCGGAAAACTACCTCAAGCCTTCTCGGTAAGCGCGTTACTTCGTAATTTTCACCATGAGAATGCATTCGTTCGTCGCAGTAGATAGTTCTCTGAACTATTCAATTCTGTGAAGTGTAAAGAACTGTCTGTATTGAGGAATATAATAGGATTTATTTTTGTCGAGAAAATTTGCTAACAATAAATTGCATTGATTTTGAAATCTTTGCACCATAGTTGTTACCTCGGAGATTTTTTTTTCCAATTGGTTCAGAATTAAAATAGCTTTGTACAGAATGACTCAAGTTTAGGGGGGAGGGGGAGCAGTTGGTATGTAGAAAGTCAGTGATAATAGCCGTGCAGTCAGAGTTTTTCAGAAATCCCTTTGTGATGCATGCCAGTGGTGAAAATAACAGTACTATATAGGCCTGAATTGTGCATCATTTCATAGATCAAAATATTCATTTTTAATTGAATTGAATTGAATGTTGGGGTTCAACGGCGTGTCAGCGACGGGGTTATATTGCGCTGGTATTTTATTTTGAAATATCAGTATTTCAAAATGTTTTTACAAATGAAAATGACAGAGAAAAACTAGTATCGCAATATCACAACACAAATACAACGAAGCGTCGCAAGTTGTTTGCGTTTTTGTTCCTTGAATGTAGGCCTACTGTGAATCAATAATGAGACTTGGATAATGAAAATATTTTCAAAAATTTCTGTGTGTTTTGGGTTTGTATTGCAAGTGCCATCATTTGTCCGTCTGTATTATTTTTTTTTTAAATTTGAAGATCATATTTTTTCTTTTTGTAGCAGTCCACCGTAGGATTATAAAATATTAAACCGTGTACGGTGGGGTCACTCGAAATTATTTTTCACACTTTTTTTACCAGTCATCTACCTGCTCAATCAATACAAAATCAGCTGAACAAAAAACTGTCGTTGAGGTATTTTCATTCTCGGCACGTTAATTTCAAAGTCTCTTTTGTGTTGAATCGTGTTCAATATTAATTTTAATTCCTACCATGGTCCAGATGATGTGACCTCGAGTGGACGATATGGCAAATTTCAAGTATGTACAGTGGAACCTCATTTATACGTTTTTCAGGGGACCAGACTAAAAAAATGTATTATTGTGAAAAACTTATTATTGAAACTATTCAACATATGGAGCATATGAGTTGGATCAAAAGATAAAACTTATAAATGTAATAAATGTATAAATGAGAAACTTATAACTGAGGTTCTACTGTAGTGTATTCAGTTCGGTGTATTTAGACAATATAAAAGTAGTCAATTCTTCCAACTAGTTATTGTACAATTATTATTATCACGTATTATTAAAAATTATAACTCTTACAGTTGCGCATAAATGCACGGTGGCAAGTTCCCTGTCCTTGATCACGACTGTTTGTCTATCAATTTAAAAACTATCAAATTCCTTCGGGGGTGCTGAAGAGTGTACACCGGAATGAAGTCAACTCTGTCGTGTAACATGGGCTTGGGGATACTGTACAATGGATGATTGTGAGTGTGGTTAGGGTTAATCTAATCTCTGATACCCAATATCAACCTAATATACTCTATTCCGTTATACGCTCTTCAGACGCCCATATAAGGAATCAATATATGTAAATGTGTTATAATATTTCCAATGAATTAATTACACTCATGTCCATTCTGAACAAATAATGCATTTAATAAGCATAATTCACATCGTTTAGGTGTAGCTAAACAGTCGTTTATTGTATTATTCTTTATTTCTTTCTTCAGGCCTAGCCGCTACAGGTATTTATTTCACAAACAATTTATACTTTGTGTATTGTACGTGAAAAATGTATTGTAGCCGTAGCTTAGTCTGTGTGTCAACAGATTTAGTGTGCTAGTTGAAAAAATATTCTGACTTTCCGAAAACGAAATATGTTCTCGTTAAGAGGCCGCAGGCGCTCTACACGGGCTCGTTGTTCTCTCGCTTCAGACTCGAGTTTAACACGCATCGTGTGCTAGGCGCCACCCGTAGACTAACCCGCCGAACTCAGATTCACATAAACGCCGTTAATTCCCTAGCTCACACTTTTAATATATTTCACATTCTATATTTTTTTTCGGTATTAAAATATATGTATCTAGGTTTTCGTAAATTAGAAATTTTTCCATTTTCCATTTGAATGATTTAGAAAATCACAAATTTTTTATTCAAAATTCTGTATTCACGGTAACCTTCGTTTTTCAATTATTAACAGAATGCAAAAACAATCATATTGATATCACAAAAATTACGGCCGTGAGAGTTTGCGGCGTGAAATACGAGCGCCTGCGTCCTCTTAATGACGGGAAACTAAAGGAGTTTAATTTGAAGTTGATGGAGACAGATTTGAAAGCGAAAAGTTTTGAAAAAAATATTGGCGATATTCTTGGCTTGGCCTGTTGAATCAATCAATATTTTCAAAGCAAATTATGTTCAGTCCATGTCGATTTGATATGATATTTAGGTTAGAGTATTCAATAATTATAGAGCCCGTAATCATAATTTGTACGTAATATAATTTTGCATGACCTGGCGCTTTCTTAGCCTCACAGCTCTCAGCCAATGAATATCGTCAATTATTCCTTAGAACCTCACATTGTTCGAAAACGTCGAATAGTGCTATCCCGTCAACTTGGCTACAGTGGAATTTGATCAATTTTGAATGTCGGTTGAGACATTGAGATAGTGAAAAATAGTTCCGCATCACTTGGACAGAAGCGACTCGGCTATTAACGTCCACCAATCGGAGATTGCTCAAGTGTACTGAACCCAACTGTACTAAAAACTAATGATCCTAATATCCAACTGACCTAAACTTTCATTTCTCAAGCAACCTGTGCTGAAGTGAAGTGGGGGACTCCTCCGCTTCACAAATGGTTACATCTCATTGAATGTTTCTATAGGTTTTTTAGTGGTAGTTAAGGTTAGATGGGTGTGGTTTTAGTGGTATTGTAAGCCATAAGCCATATGGTAATACTGTAGAGCATATTTTCACCTTTTTGGGTCATTTTTGAAGAGCTCTCACGGTTTTATAAGCCCCCCATTGGTGGAATGTTTTTGCAACATGAGCTTTCTTATATAGTTTCGAACTGCCACCACCATACTTAATTGTAATTTTGAGTATTGATAGTGAAATTGAAGCGAATTCTCGCATATTCCCAAGATTTGTGTAGAGCTCGAGAGAAAATCATTCATTAATGACAACTGTTCATCTTCACAATGACTGACCATGAAGGTGCAGCGTACTATAAATCTGAAATTATAATTTCTAAAAGTAAAAATGAGTTATAAAATTATGGTAATAAAATCAAAAACTTAATTAGAAACAATGAAAAAACAATTATAATTGCGAAAAACGTTGAAAAATTGAAAAAACGTTAAGGAGATGGTTGTGGAGAACATGTGATGATTTTCTCAAGATTCGAAAGGCTAATTCGTGAATGAATGATTTTGATATGTCACATGATTTCAAAAAAGTCATGAAAAATGTGGGAGTAGCCACCCTTGCTCCAAGAAGGAGTCTATAACGTGGTATAAAACAAATACGGTAATTGAGTATGTCGGTCTGATCAAGCAGGGTGTGGGAGCAACTGAAACGCCGCTCGAGCTGTCAGATCCTCTCGTCCGACTCGGCCAAACATCTGGGCGTCTCGAGGGAGCTCAATCACCCAGCATTCCAGACAATCAGGGTAGAACAGGTGAGAGTCACGGTAGTCGGGTAGTCACTGTAGTCGGGTAGTCACTGTAGTCGGGTAGTAGCGTATTCAGATAGTCACGATAGTCACGGTAGCTGGGTAGTCATGGTAGTTGGGTAGTCACGGCATTCGGGAAGTCGTGTGGTTATGGTAGTCAGGTAGTCAGGTAGTCAGGTAATCATGGTAGTCAGGTAGTTACAATAGTCAGGTAGTCACAGTAGTTGGGTAGTACTGGTAGTTGATTAGTCATGGTAGTCATGGTAGTCGGGTAGTCACGGTACATTGTCGTGTTGATAGACGTTTGCGCTCAGTTATTCTCGATAATTGAGACGTCAAACATACGTACCGGTAGGTTATTCGTGTGATTTTGTTTATTTGACTCGTCATGTACATTGTAAAATCTTTGTATTATTATTTGTACTGTATTTATGTATGTATTTCATAAATTATAAAACTAGGCAACAAATTTCTACTGTACCAAAAATACAGAAATATTTAAAGATGAACTTGGAAAATCACTTTGTGAAAAGATGAGTTTTTGAAACTGGATTTCAAAATTGAAGATGAATTGAATGGTTACAAAATTCCACATTTGTAGAAATTAAATGGATTGAAAGTGACGTAAAAAACAGAAATTATTATTATGCCAATAACGTATTGAATTTTTGTATTTATGACGACAACAGAAGTCTGATATTTCAAGTTGAATCATTTGAGAACAACAAAATTTCAAACCTTTTCATATATTGTATTTTCCATTGGGGTCTCTGCATATTGTGGTTTTTGTAATTGTTTTTGTTTTTATTAGTTATACCTATTCAATACCCAACTTACCCAAAATAACTCTGATTTCATTAAAAAACAAAACTGTATGACAAATTACCATATACTTAAAAAACATGGCATCCATCACAAAATTCTACTCAAATCATTTGTAATTAATAAAGCATATTACTCAGTAAAAGAATACTTAGATACAATATCATGTGCTGTATCCCAAACGACTCTCAGAAACAGCCTATACTTTCAATGAGCACCATTTTCAATAATTAACATATATTACCAGTATCTTATTATTATTATTTTTTTATTCTTTCCATTTTTCGGTTCAAAGTTTAAAATGTACAGTACCGTAATTCTTTTCAATTTTGTTTGTTGATGCTACACAACTTTCTCACCTCTTTTCTCATTACAATTATCTATGTTCCTAACCTATAAATGTCCAGCATAGTTGTAGGAAACATCACTTTAATTATTATTTGAATTTTATATTTATTTTTAGTTGATACCATAATCAACTGGAAATAAAAATGTCTATGTTATTGTTAGTACTGTACGGTACTGACATTTCTCATCGACCCATCATTATGATCAATCAATAATAATTTGATAAATCATCATTATTATTATTATCAATATTGCGTATTATTATTTCAGTGTGATAGTATGGATATGCAGCGTAGCCGGCCCAATAGTTCCGTGCAGACGGTCATCACTCTCTCTAAGCTGGTCACGCCGCAGGCTGTGCAGCAGTGTCTACAGTTCCTCTACACCGGCACGATAGACAGCCGGTTCTGCAAGCTACAGGCAAGTAGACGACTAACGAAGTTATACCAACGTCACAAAACAAGCAATTCACATTGGAAACAATCATATATGATTCAGTAGGTATTTAGGATGTATTGGCATCACTTTTTCAGATTGGCAGGACCGTAGATTCTTAGATGAGCATGGCGAAGATTTCCATTCCGTATACCGAACAAAATTGGGCTTCGTTTTTATGTTTGTTTTTTGATAATTTTGGACACGCCATACAGGTCAGGATAAATGACTAATAGAGTTGAAACTTTTTCACATAGACTATTGGTGTTATACCAGAGTAGGTTGGAAATGTTTTTCCAAAAAATCGGTTGAACGTTTTTTACGGAGAAAAATCAGAAAGTTTGGAAAATCCATATAAAAATAATCCGAAAGAAAAATAATCGAAAAACAAAAATTTTTCTAAAGCTCTAAAATTTTCACTGAATATGTTGAAAAATATTTACACATTTTCAGTGATTTACACAACAATCAGATGAGAAATTACAAAGAAAATGCATTTGTTTTTTATTTTTTAAACTATTAAGAAATCTATTGGGGAAAAGCAACAAATGTCACCAATTGATCTAACGTTGAAGTAATCCAATACAAAATGTATTAGATGTAGTTTGAATGCCATAAATATATTTATATCAGAAATAGAGTAGCCTATCTAGTACAGAAAAGATAGATATAATTGGAGGAATTTTAGAGAAATACAGCTTTCATTTATCTATATTCTAAAAAAAAATCTATTGGTTCTCAATAATGTATCAATTAATTTTTGTTAGCTCAGTCATTTAACGTACTGTAACCTTTCAGTACTACATTCAAGCATAATGTAGCTAAATTACATTGGTACTTGATATGGGTTTTCACTTTTTACTTTTTACCATTGAGATTTGATAACATAATTTAACTATTCAAAAGATAGGCCAACATCTATGCTTTTAAAAAATTTGCATTGCTTCAATATATTTTGACTTCTTGATACCCAGTTTTTTTCTTGAATCTGGATAGTCAACCATAAAACATTTTTCATTTCCAACATCTCTGTGACGACATGTCGTGACCACTGAGAGGGTTGTTATGTTTCTTTGCAGGCTGTACCACTGGGACTGCTGTTGGTAATTAGACGCATAAGTTTGGTGTGTCGTAGATAGCCGCCCCATAGCTAGTGACTTCATGTTCGTTATATTTCTTCCGAATTCTTACCCCTTTACTTATACCCATGACCGCCTTCAACCAAACAAGCCCCGCAATCATGTCGTTGCTGCCTCGTTAAACCCCAATATTCATTCATTCGTTGTCTGTACAATAATTATATAGTCATCGTATTAATCTGTCCGAACATTTGATACACTGAAGTTTCATAGTTTGCAGTTTTCAATTTGTATGTACAATCCAATAGACAGATGGGCCTGCTGTATTTATATCATTTTGGATGTATTATTGAAAATTGTCCTGATGAATAGAGGCTCAATTAGGGAGCAAGCAGATCAGCCTTCCCAGAGCAACAAAATTGGAAATGCTGGAAATGAAACTTCTATGCTACCTATTTGCTCTCTAGAAATGGAAATAGAAATTGATAACTCTTGGATGTGGGTTCCAGTACACCCTAATAACTTTGCTGTTTGTGAAGTTGTTTGGTAAACAATAATTATTATCGATAATAATAATAATAATAATAATAATTATTATAATAATAATAATTATTATAATAATAATTCTTTTATTCATATATAACAAAATACATTGTTGTAGAACAAGTCAAGATAGGTTGTATTTCAGTAGAACATACTGTTCTACTATACTGATACTGTTCTACGATACTGTTCTACTATACTGATACTGTTCTACGATACTGTTCTACTATACTGATACTGTTCTACGATACTGTTCTACTATACTGATACTGTTCTACGATACTGTTCTACTATACTGATACTGTTCTACGATACTGTTCTACTATACTGATACTGTTCTACGATACTGTTCTACTATACTGATACTGTTCTACGATACTGTTCTACTATACTGATACTGTTCTACGATACTGTTCTACTATACTGATACTGTTCTACGATACTGTTCTACCATCAGTCTTCCAGTGTTCCCCCAAAACTAACCTGTCGTTCTTTGCTTGCACCAAGTAATCATCAGTCAAGTCTTCCTTTGGAATGCCTTTTACTAAAATGCTTGTTTTTTAATTCTAAGTGTGATTTTCCATCTATACAGATCCTATCCGTACAGTCTATAATCTCTTCATCTTATGTACCAATAACTCTCTTAGGTTTATGAAAGTACTAATTATTTATTATTTTATTATTACTATCCTCATTAATTATACTTATGAAGTATTTTTTGTAGATTTTTCTGAACTAATTGTTGAGTGTATATTACTATGATGATAAAAGTTAACACGCAACGTGTACGTATCAACAGTCTGTTCATGATAATTCATGATCTGGACCTTCTTGACAAATTACCGCACATTAACGCTTCTAACTGCATATCACTGTAATACAGACCAATTAGTCGCTGGTTAATATTTAATCGCTGCCCATCTGACTTGACCGCAAGGCCTTGCTGTGAGAACTGACGTCATTAGGGGCGTGTGATTTGATCTCTCACAAGGCATGGGTTTCTGGATCTCTTGGTTCTTCATTGATACTAATTTCTCTTTTCAACTAAATACAACCATACAAATATTGTGTTATTATTTTCAAAACAAAATGGTTGTCATAAATTCACCTTATTTGTTCACTTTGTGCACATCAGATTTTTCACGTTCACTTAATTCAATTTGATTAATAATCTGTTGCAATTGTGTACACTCGCGGTCATATGAAATGTTTTCTCTGCAGTAAATATTTCAAAATTGAATATAATCTGTACAGCTATTTTACTGCTAAATTCATCATTGACTGTACGTCGTGGAGTAGGTCTCGTATGTGCATTGTATGTTGGTTTTAGTGCGTGTAATGTCTGTATTCATGATGAAAAACAATGTTGCCTAATCGACCGCTTTATGCGACCACAAGTGTATACATACCAGAACACCGGTATCATCTTTCACTCATTTTTTCGTTAACAATAAACGTTGCATTTGTTTTGAATAGGAAATCCGTCAAGCGGCTGAATTCCTCGATCTCCCCGAGCTGCTCATGTTTGTCGGTAACATTCAAGACCACGAAGAATTCCTCAACACCGACCTCAAACAGAAGTACAGAAAGGTATGAACTACTCTTAGGCCTATAAAACCTGTACAATGAAATATTTATCTAATATTTTTCAAGGGAAAAGTAAATAACCATACATGCGAGAAAATTTAGAGTGGAAAAGAATTTAATTTGCTCAGCTTTTTTGCTATGGCTTACATTGTACTTACAGTACATAACTAGACAAATACATACTATAACATAGTGTCAATAACTATACTTAAATTATACAATTACAGTTTAAAATTCAATAAATCTAAATGAATGGAGACAAGATTACTTAAAAATTGGTTTAATATATGTTACTAGGTCCTAGTATCAAGTTACTCATGAGTTACCTCATGAGATTTGGGAGCTAGTCTGTCTCTAATAAGTTGACAACATGCTCTCTAAAACCACTCAAATTCTTCAGCTCTCTGATTTTCAGAGGAGTTCTATTGAATATCTTTATACCTTTTACAAAAATGCTAAATGCCGTACAGATTATACACTACACAATGAACCCTCGTTAATTCAAGCTCTGATTATCCAAATTTTCATATAAATCAAACAATAGTTCGTCGTGACAGATTTTGACCCGTAAAGTCAACGCTGAATATTTCAAACTTTCATAATCAAAATGTTTTTTTTGGGTCCATTGAATTTTGAATTAAAGTGCGGTTATTGAGTGAGTTGCCACATTTCAGGCGGTGCGATTACGTCTGCTCGAGCTGTGCCTCGGACAAGGGCTGTTCTCGGACGTCGTGTTCCAACTGGACGACGGATCGTACCCGGCTCACAGGCCGATACTCATGGCTCGCTGCGATATGATGAAAGCAATGTTCTCGGGTGACTTCAGAGAAAGCAGTGCCAAAGTTGTGAGTAGCGATTGCTAATTTTTGATCAATTAAGAGCCGACGCGTCCCGCGCGATCGTGGTGCACATGCCGTGAACGCAAATATGCGTAGATACACTTTCCGATACGTTGCATTTAATATCTCAACAGCATTACGTCATATCCACATGGGGCTTATACTGACATATAGGTGACAGATTGAGAAATTGTTGTTGATTTTTTTTTTTTGCCGATAGAGCAGGCCAACGTATTGGAGAATTATATAATAAGTCAGCTGTTTTCCCAAAACCTTATTCTACTCTTTTACGTAGTATCAAATTGAAGAGCCTCTGAACTCTAAATTTGAGTGATATTGGGGAATTTATTGTTCCAGATATCAGATACGACCATATATAAAATTAAAAATACAGTGAAAACCTCTATGCAACCGTCCCAGATCCATCGTTTTCCTGCTTGTATCATTAATTTTTTCTCACGCCTTCACCATATAATCAATGCTGAATTTTCCTGAATGAATCGTTTCCCTGCATGGATGGTTTTATTTTCCTGGTCCCTTGAAAATTGATGGATAGAGGTTTCACTGTACAATAACACCATTTATTTGTCATAAATGTTATAAAATAATAAAATGCTATCTAAACCAGTAATTGTGTAATATAACCGGAAAATAATCCGGCCTGGGAGATAGGCGGTGATTACATAACCTGGCTGTCGAGTGGTTAACATCACCGGACCGGTTGTTGTCAGATCATGTTCCCGGGCGTGCGCGAAGACACGTTCCACAAGCTTCTCGTGTTCTTCTACACGGACGACGTTCCGTTTGTGGAACCCGATCGCTGTCTAGACCTGCTCGAGCTCGGCAATCGCCTGTGTCTGCCGCGGCTGGTCAACCTCGTCGAGCTCAGGGTGGTCGAGGAGTTGACCAGGCTGTCCACCATCGAGACTTCGGACGTCGTAGAGATATGTTTGACACTTCTTGAATCGTGCAAGGTAAACTGGATCATCTTTTTTTTTATAATAAGATTGATGCCGAGTATTGTCTTGTATAAACTGTAGCAATTCGAAAGTGCAACAAATCTCTAGTATGTCTAATGCTGACCTTCCATGAATGCGATTTGTGTTTCGCTTTCGCAAGGCGGTGAAGTTGAGGCGAGCTCAACAATCAGAAATCACATAACTCTCGTCACTGATTGGTAGGGGTGTGTGAATCCATGTTTTTTTAGTCGAATCCGAATCCACCGTCAGATTCAGATTCGGTCCAACATAAAAGATTCGAAAATTTTGAATCTTGGCGCCAAGAGCGTGGCAACATTATATTCTCCATTCTCAATAACAATTGCTGTAATGGTTAGACTTGTGCTGCATAAAATGTTTAATGCAGGGGTAATTATGAGAATGCTGAGATAAGATTTTCACTTCCTGGATCCTGGGTCACCAGTGTTGTTTGTCCCATTATTACGCTTCACAATGCATGTTAAAAAGATTTGGATTCGGATTCGGTAATTTTGATGAAGATTCGGTTTGGAATCGGTTTGAAATAAAAAACACGGATTCGCACACTCCTACTGATTGGTCGTTTCTTAGGGAATACCGCGTTCATGGAAGACCAGTTTTATTTGGGTTTGTGAGATTAAAACCATGGTCCAGTTCGGTTCAATTCAGTTATTAAATTATTTACAGTTCATGAAATCAATTACATGTGGTTAAGTTCTTATTACTAATAGGCCTAATATATTCATTCATAAAAACTCATTTTCTTTCACTTTTTGCTCAGTGATTTTACAGTTTTGGGAAGCAGTTTGTGTTTCAGCTCCTTGCTTCCATTCCATTCTCTAATAGTCCTGTTCAGGAATGAGAATTTTTTCATTTTCTCAGGTGACAATCAGAAATCAACTTATCAGTTTAGCTAACTTTCAGTCACCAAAACTAAGCTTTTCTCTCCTTTTCTCTTCACACTCATACTCTTGGTATGGCATATTCAACGTAAATACACAACATTCGTCCAAATTGTAATAAATGTGTGATATATATACTAATCTAAGATCCCTAATTTTTCAGTCCACTTGGAGTGTATAGGAAAATAGCCTGAGGCTAAAAATATGAATTAGGTAAAAGGGAAAGAAAGAACAGCAACTTACCGAGATTCACGAGTAGAGATAGACCGTTGATACTGTTGATAGAACTAAAAACACAGAGATAAAATTAAAATTACAAATGAGATTCTGATGCTTCGACTATTGTCTTGGTCACAGTAGAGTAGAGAGTTAGTAGAGAGTACTCTCTACTCTACTGTGACCAAGACAATAAAGTGAAACCTCTATCCATCGTTTTTCTAGGGACCATGAAAATAAAACCATCCATCCAGGAAAACGATCCATCTGAGAAAATTTAACATTGATTATATAGGAGTGACAAGCAGGAAAACGATGGATCCAGGAACGATGCATAGAGGTTTCACCGTAGCCGAAACGTCAGAATCTCGCGTCTACTTTTAATTTCACCTCTGCCGTTCTCTGACGTTTCCAGCTTCACAATGCCGACCAACTAGCCGACTGGTGCATGAACTATCTGTGTACCAACTACAACAAGCTGTGCAAGATGTCGCCGAAGCTTCTCCGAGGGCTCCACCCGGAGAACCAGGAGTACTTGAGCGAGCACCGGTGGCCGCCAGTGTGGTGAGGAGTACAACATTACCTTACATTATTTTGTGATGGACGTGCTGTTTTTATGTGCTCATTGAGTGCTGTTGATTCATTAATTGGTATTTACTCAACAATTGATAGGCCTATTTGAATGAAATGAGTATAAAAGTTTTGAAGGAAAAGAACGGTATTTAGTTGGCTTTGACAGTTTATGTAACAATTTATTGATGCGTATTAAGTTAGAAAGCGTTATATGTACCGCATTGTTGAGAAAACATGGTCTTTACAACAATCTGAAAGAATAAGCTCTTCTTCATGTGAATATCTAATTCCATTTCTCCACCGTTTCCTAGGTACCTCAAAGATTACGACAACTATCAAAAGTGTACCACAGAGCGTGAAAAGGAAGATAAACCATCTTTAAAGCGCAGCCGCCACAATTCCGGCTGTCTCTGTTTCTCAGGCGGCAAACGTCGTGAAAACGACCGAGCGTTTCTCAGCGGCGCGTCGACCGTATGACAATGCTGCGCCGGCGGGCGCTGGCGCTACCTCCTGACAGCGCTTGTCTTGACCTCTATGACCTTGGCCATTATCTGCGCTGCTACACTTTTTCTTCACCTACGACGGTCTTGATCCGCCAATCACAGAGCAACTCTAATACTAAATTAGTTTTCAGATGATCTGAACAATTTTGCTTTACATTGAACGTGACGAAAGTAACGCAAAACTATCTTCAAAATATAAACTTACTTTAAACTACTATCATACAATCAAGATAATGCTACGTCAACATCCAAATGTACGTCCACGATTCAGGTCGTCGCTCTGCGGCAATCTCTTCTACGAGAGGCGATAATCTTCCGAGACCAATAGAAGACAACGTCGGTCATTTTGTTATCTTGATTGCGTGTCAGGGATTACTGTGATGAAACCGTAGTTGTAATTTCAGTGACGAAACAAAACAATCTCGTTTTTTGCATCTCATAACTTCGTACATGTTTCCGGAAGTTTTTGTCGACTTAATCGTAAGGTTTTCACAATGTCACCTGCCCGCTGTAGATTTGTGGCTTCATACATAACGAACTTCAAGACTTGTTCGACGCATTTCAGTCAATTTCTACGTAACTTTCGTGATCTGAATCTATAGTTCTCGTCTTCGCAGTGTGATAACCCGTGATATCTTGTTCCGTAACTTGAAAATATTTCGCAATTGCATGGCGTTTACTTGTCTGTTACCGTACCAACTGGCAAGCAAGTTGATTGGCTATTGAGTTTGTGTAAGCAATGGTTTGCAAATTGAACCGCATTTTACTCACAATCTTTTGCAAGAATTGTAATTGGCATAATTACTGACTTTATGTGAAGACTGGCAGGGAATTGATTGGAATTTATGAATATGTTATCAAGTTGATATGCTCTTTTTGCCATAAGATATAAGTAAAAAATTGCAAATTGTTACCAGTTGGTGAGCCTATGACATTGTCATTAGTCTAGATGAGTCGTAGTACGTTGTCAATGCTTCGTATATATTTCTACAGTGGCCATGTTGTAAGAGAGATTTTATTTTGATATAATTTTTATTTGTAGTTGATGAACTGTAGGTAGCGTATACTATACAAAGGTGGTGAAGTGAGGCAATTAGTGTAAGCACCATTTTGTGGAATAGAGACATATTATCAGTTATTGTGAAACTAATTGGAAGGAGGGGAAGAGGATTGAGAATTGGGCTGACTAACTGACCTTGTGAGCTTCTGTCAATTAAGATAATCAAATGTCAGGTTGTTACTGATTTTCTCATTTTTGCTAAAATCCAAATTTGAGTTATATTAAATGTTCGTATAGTAAACTTTCAACTGAACTTCTCAATTTGGAATATTTTTTGGTCTTGCCTCCAAGACCTATTAACATATTGTATAAGATTATGTTACTAAATTCTTCACAAACCAACATTAGCAGCCGTGTTTGTAGAATTGTCTCCACAGACTGGCTACCAAAACTTTCACATCCACCGTAGATAGAAGTGGAACGGAGAGAATTGGTTACTATTACTCGATTAGTAATAGTACTGGTACTAGTAGTTGGTATTTATTGAGTTCGGTTAGAAATACAGTACACTGATGCCCATCGCATCCACTTATTAATTTGATATAAACCCTTATAAGTAGGCCCTACAGTAATAATTAATTAATACAGTAATATATCAATTGAATTGTAATGCAATTTTAGGAATCAGTTGAACATGTTGCAATAAACCCTCGTTAATCCGAAATGGAAGGCACCTAAAAAAATCGATTTTGATTCGTAAAAATTCAGTTAAACCAGGAAACTCTTTCTCCATGGAAATCATCACTCTTCTCGTCTAGAATTTAGTCAATTTCGTATTGCGCGCGAGAGACAGCTATTCGACCGTCCGAGACAACGTAATAAGCTGGCCTTCCATGAATGCGGTATTCGTTTAGCAAATTCAATTTGCATTTTTTTTAGCTGCCATGTTAGAAGAACGACCAATGCAAGAGCAGCGCAGTATCCAAATATTGAGCTCGGCTCAACTTTTCGCGTTCCGCTTAGCTAAACCACCAAAAGTTGTTTCTTTCCAGCGATTGAACATTGGGTGCGCTTCTACATCCAACGAACTCTTTTGACAGCTGAAGTTCGACATCCGCGCAGTTTTCAACTCTATATGGACGTTTGCCATGGAATTTACTATGGAACTATTTGTGGAGGAGATACAAAAATATCCGTGTTTCTACCTGACCATGGATGAAGGGTCAAAGAGAGGTCGACCATCAATCCTGTGATCAGTTGCGTGCCAAACCGGGCAAAATCAAAGCTTAGAAAAACTCTCGATAGGATTGACAGTACTATTTTCTGCAGATAGATACATTACAAAAGTTTGCCAGGCGGATTCTACTAGCGAAACGCTAACCAACATTCCACGTTCATGGAAGGACAGCTATAGATTGATCGTGTTTACTCGGCTAGCCGACGACGCGCAATCATCATATTACCCGCTTCTATTAGCGCTCGGCCGTCCCGAGTCGATGGTGTGATGAACGAACGTTCCGAGCTCAGCGAATAGTGTTGTCAAGGTCAGACCGCTCGGTCAGATGACACACACAAAGCTCAACGTGCGTCGGCCTATTCTTAGGCGTACAGTAAAAAGGTTGGAAATTGGGAAAATAATTAATCCAATAAATTTACTCGAACTATTTTGAATTATCCAATACGGAAACAGTTTTGAAGCAATTGAAGGGTCAAAATATTAGTTTGAATTACGGTTTAGCGGGAATTCGGATTAACCATATTAATTAACATTGAAATGCCTAGACACCTTCAGCCGGGCACCGACTTTAAGTTCGAAATATGTCAAATTTCGGAGTAACCGAGCTTGGATTAACGAGGGTTTACGGTATTGTCATATAAGTGCATTGGAATTGGGAAGAAAATTGATAACGTATTTGAAATTGTTTATTTGTTTGTTCCAGCTCAAGTATATTTAACTCTTTGACTAGAAAATCAAGATACGTATAGGCCTTGCTATTTCTATATCAGTGTCTAATAAATCTGATGAAATCCAACAGTTTGAAAGTTGATGATTCCCAGGCTTTTAGTGATCTCAAATCTCAACGGAATCCAGTCAACTTTAATATATCGAGATTATTAAATCGTTCATCGCAAACTCTTGTAAGTATAATCTTTTCAATAAGATGAATCAAGAAGCAGCTTATATTATATAGATAACATATTAGAGACTTAACGAATGAATACAAAGATATTAACTTTTCTATATCATCTTACAGTTGAGGTTTTCTATTTGGAGTCATTTTGCAAATGAACTCAACCTAAAAAGAAAAAAGCTTTTTATGCCAAATCGTAGTCACGTTTGTATATCAATTTTAAAGATTCGAAAGCCAACCAGTCACGTTATAGTAACTATCTCATATTGAATGTACCACGGTAAGATTTATACGAATCATCCTACGCTAACACTTTTATAAACAAATAGGTGGATGAGTATTATTATAATTTATACAAAAAAAATGCAATCAGTATTTATCTAGTAATTTCGATAACTGCGCTTTCTCTACATTCCATGCGATGTTAGAATATCATGTTAGGTACTGTAATTCAAATGGAAGAAAAGTACAAACATAGAGTTGACTTGTATGAACCATATTCAAGTTGTTAGATGCTGAATGTAATACATCAATTTTCCATGGATTGTACTGAATATACTGTAGTAGTATTAAACTTGAAAATAAATATTATGTGCTTATATTTCATTAAATAATTCGACTCTCTTCTCTCATAGCCTTATTGTCCAAAATCCGTCTCTATTATACTGTAATATAGAATACGTTAACCAGCATATTTAGCTCAGTTGCAAACGCACTCGTTTCATGTGATCCGGGAGGTGAGGTTCATAATTATCCTGGTTTGATCTCTCTCTGTGGTCTAGGCTGATGCCGGGATGGTTCCTACAATACAGACCACGACCGCTTCCTTCCCATTTTTCTTCCCATTCCATACGAAACCTTCATCCCATCATCTTGATAATCTTTTGTCCACGCCAGTAGATCTTAGTCACTATTACATTACGTCGTTAAACCCAATATGAATTATAACAAATATCACTTAATACAAAATGAAAGATATTTGGTTGGATTGTGGGAGTTGTTTGGTGATGGTGCGAGGTTGGATGGTTGCTGACCGTGAAAGTAGCACTGTATTAATTTGACCAGATATTTATTTACACTGATGAATAGAATACATGAATGTGAATCGAGACCTCTGATGGTCCCAATGAAGTGTGATGTTCACATGATGACTGTCAACTGGCAACTCACTTGCAGGTTGCCTTCCTGGTCTTTATATACTAGATTGATGGGTATAGAAGATTCTAGGCTCATGAGTAGAAGATTCTAGATTCATGATGATTGATGGAGAGTCCCTTGCAGGATTTCCCTGTCTGACTTATGCTAGGAATTTCCCCTGAGTGATCAACCTCAGGAATTCCCTACAGGATGATATAGAAAAAAGTATGTAACGCTCGACTCAAATAATACAGTTGCACGGCTTTTTCAGTCCTCGTAAATCATGTGAACCAGTCAAAAACTTTATACATTACCTACCTTTAAAACTTTATTAACTTTACAACTTTATTTTTATTTATATAACTTTTTTCATCAACTTTATAACTTTGGACATTTCTGACTGGTTCACATGACTTGGTGGGACTGAAAAAAAGTACAACCGTGTTACTGCCGTATATGTCAGACTCTAGTCTGGCTTTCAAATAGACCATTGTGAAAGTGATCAACAAAAATGATGAGATAATAAAAGTGGTACTTCTCAAGATTGTTAATAAATGCACGCACCTGATGGTTTTACGCATCTCAGCAAGGAAGGAAAATAGATGAGAAGGCAGTACAGTGAAACCTCTATGCATCGTTCCCGGATCCATTGTTTTCCTGCTTGCATCATTCATTATTTCTCACCCCACTCCCATATAATCAATGTTGAATTTTCCTGCAGGTTGGTTTTATTTTTCTAGACCCTTGAAAAGCGATGGATAGAGATTTCACTGTATTCTTTGATGAGTTTGTGCATTGCATTTATACTCGATGGTTCGGGGAAGTGATGGACGGCAGCAACTCGATGAAGGTAGTGATGAGGTTATGATGGCCGACTACCATCTTGGATAACAGCTATTGTACCGAAGGATAGTCAATAGTGTTAGACTGACAATAGTGATGAAGCCTAATGATTAATACAAAGGCCATGTACATAATGTTCAATGTTTTTTTATTTATCCGAAGAACTTTTACATAAAAATGAAATAATGAATGTTAGAGTTTAAATATTAGGACACAAGATTACAATTAAAATTATACAAACACATTTTATATTCATATCAATCTATAACCTTCAAAATAACCTTCCAACAAATTGACTATGTAATCACTAATCAGTAGCCGCCCATCACTGATCATTGCATAATCAAGTACTTCTGTCAAAAAGGCAGAAATTCGAATTGATTGAATTCGCACACCGCTAATGATTTATGTATATTGCAAAATTTAAATTTCAGTTGATATTAGAACCGCTATTGGGAAAAAATTCAAAATATTAAATTTGATCACACATCATCTATCCATCAACACAACAAGTAGGCCTAAACTAGTATCTTACAAACCGTATTTATTATTAATTACACATAATTTTTACCAGATGTATCAAACATTACACTAATTAATTTATGTTACGGTATTTGCCATTATTGTATTGATATTTGCATCCACGAACGAAGGGACCCCCCCCCCCTCCCCAGTATCCCCAACTACTGTACTAACAGGTGGTTTGCTCCTTCTGCCGTGGGTACAAGTATGGAATGAAACAGCAGTACTTGTCGCCAGCTCCCAGTGCGACTGAAAAGGTATTTACTAGGGATAACTTCGGTTAACCAGAAACCGGTTCTGAATCGGTTCCAGGTTCAATCGGTTCTGAAATAGAGAATCGATTCCTTCTGTGATGATTTTTTCAATTATTCATCACGTTGATTGGGTTATTATGTATAATTGATGGATTTTTTCCAAGTGTGTTATCGCAATATAAATTGTATGGATATAATAGACAAGTTCACGCGTGCATTATTTATTTGTCTTTTCTCCTCTATGCGCAATAAAACCCAAAATGTGACCCACCACTGTTTTGTTTCGTCAGAAGAGATGTTGATGGGCTGAAAGATAACCGAACGATATGATGACGTCTAAAAACAAGGAATAAACTCACGCCAATGTGAGAGAGCGTCTAGATGAAAGTTTTCTCTCATTTTCAACCACAAAATGTCGGAGAATCGGTTCTAAATCGGTTCTTTACTTCGGTTAACCGGTTCTGATTTTTTGGAACCGAAGTTATCCCTAGTATTTATCCAATTCAAACAGGTTATAACCGATGCGATGAGATTCATCTTCAAGCCGTAGGCATATATTTTATATAATTTTGTGAAAAATATGTTTGGTAAAACAATCAGTCTTTTGACTAGTATAACAGCATACTGCCTAAACAGACAAAATATCTCCGAGTTGAAAGCATAACAATATTAGTTCAAAAGTTGACTATAGTTGATCGTTACAGTATATAACATAGGTTTATAGTTGATGAGTTGGACATTGTACCACCTAAAATACATTTAAAAAGTGATATTAAGAGGCCGCAGGCGCTCTACACGGGCTCGTTGTTCGCTCGCTTCAGACTCTAGTTTAACATGCATCGTGTGCTGGGCGCCACCCGTAGACTGGCCCGCCGAACTCATATTCACATAAATGCCGTTAATTCCCTAGCTCACACTTTTGATATATTTCACATTTTATATTTTTTTCCGGTATTCAAAAATATATATATCTAGGTTTTCGCATTTTTGAAATTTTTCCATTTGAAGAATTTGAAAAATGACAAATTTTTTGTTCAAAATTCTGTGAATGCGATAACCTTCGTTTTTCAATTATCAACAGAATGCAAAAACAATCATATTGATATCACAAAAATTACGGCCGTGAGAGTTTGCGCCGTGAAATACGAGCGCCTGTGGCCTCTCAAATCATCTTGTTGGAACAAAAATATTTTCTTTGTCCAGCATGGAATTACTTCATGTATCATAATCATTCACACCATTTACTGGCAGCAAGAATGGAAAGTTATTTCAAGTTTTTAATAGTATGCTCCACAATTATCTGAGCTGTGATTGGTTCAAGATAGGTTGTGGTCTTCCGACCAAGATGCTGATAAAGACTTGGCAAACAACGATTGGAAAGTTTCGAGTACGTAAGGTAATAAATGTATACATTATAAAATAAGAGTAGTCAGTTCGTGTGATGATTCTGTGGATCGTCTTACGTTGGTTCCAGCGAGGAGGAGGCGATTAAGTCTTTTAAAACAACTGTAACAAAAGAAAGGTAAATTATAAAGATATTATTCCACATCCAGAAAGAAATATTTTGTACCACCGAAGACGTACGTACACTGACGGAAGAATTTTTTTAAATAAAATTAACAATCCAAACTCGGCCCTTTTTTCATCTCCATTGAAAGCTTGACACGAAGCCATTGTTTCCCAATAATGAAAGTTTAGAATTGTTTGAAAAGGGCACCACAATACCGATCTTACCACCCCAAAGAAATATTTGGATATAACATAGCTCATGATTTTGATAATCCTGAGTATTCTCCTGATTCTCCTGATATTGATCCTGATAATCCTGAAATGAATATTTTGGGTGTACTGAATTTCAAATTAAAGTGGCTTTGTAACTCTACTAACCACTAACTATCAAGTTTTATTAATTAGGCACAGTTTTGTTTATAGGCCCACACTGTTTTGTTCACATGGTAGAAGTCATTATTATGAAGTGTTTCATACAACGTAATTACAGTGAAACCTCTATCCATCGTTCCCGGATCTATCGTTTTCCTGCTTGTGTCATTCATTTTTTCCTGACCACGCCCATGTAATCAATGTTGAATTTTCCCGGATGGATGGATTTATTTTTCTGGCCCCTTGAAAAACAATGGATAGAGGTTTCACTGTAGAGCCATCACCAAGCGACACATTATATGCACCGACGATTGATTTATAGATCTAAGATGATCAATCCGAAGAAACGTGCCGACCTCTCAGAGCTGCATGGCGAGTCCAGCGGAGGAGATGTTGTCGCCGGCGCCGGCGGTGTGGTCGGCCTGCGTGCACACGAGGACGGGAGCCACGCAGATGCTCCAGCCGTCCTCCGCCTCTTCCCAGCACGACACCGGGTTGGACGGGATCAGCGGGATGCGGTGGCTGCCCTCGCTCAGCGACGTCGAGAAGCTGTCGTCCAATAGGAGCTCGGCTTTGTCAAGGTCAACCTACAACACGTTTGATTAGATGAGCGTAAACAAAGACAATGTTGAAATATTATCGGAAAGTAGAACTTGATTTAACCACTTGCCAGCTGGGCTATGAAATCACTACCCCACCTTCCAGGCCAGGTTTTTTCCAGCCGACGTGAACATCATTTTGGAAACAGAGTTAGTTCCTCGTATCAATGGATTTGGACGACCAATTGGTACCTAAGCATATATATAATACCATGGGCTATATAATTATAGGCATAATACCTATGTATTTTCAAAATTAGAGGGATAGGAGTCAAGCCACCTTAACAGACCGGCAAACCAACGAAACCCTCAAAACATCTAAATTGTGATCCTTTAAATAACCCCAACTATGTAATTCGTAAAATGACATTATCCCCGAAATGGCTCATACACATGCGTGTACCCAGGTAGGCAGTCGGCCCAGGCCGTACCTAATACATCACAAGGAACGATACACTGAATGTTTTATCCTGAATTATCTACAACAATTTGCATCGCAAGGTGCTTATAAAAACGGACAAAATCATCTTTAATAATTTTTTCTATGTTTACAAAGTCATGTTGTTGAATGAAAAGTATATCAACTCCAAGATGATGTTATGCTCTTTAATTAATACGACATTCTATTTCAAGATGATACGTCAATGAATACCAACGATGTGATGTAATTCGTTGAAGTATCATCTTGAAATTGGTTGAATTCACTCGAATGAAATGTCATGTTAATTAAAGAGTATAAAATTGTCTTGGGGTTGATATACTTTACATTCAATAACACTGGTTCGTGAACATAGAAAAAAGTAGTAAAGATGAATCTCTCCGTTTTTATAAGCACTGTCCATGCACCCCCTTAAAAAACTGTAAAATCACTTATGATTCCTTGAAATTTGGAACATTTTCAAATTTGTAAAATGTGTAAAATGTAATGTACGCACATGTTTGGAGCCGCAGACGTGTCTGTTGGCCGTGAGCGAGGCTTTGGCAGCCGCGACGGCAGGATTCTTCCACTGGGAACCGCCCAGCGTGAGAATAGCCTGGTAGGCAAGCGTGTGAACGTGAAGGCGAGTGAGCATGCGGCCCGATTCCACCTTGGACCGCGATGCTTGCAGTAACCTTCGAACAGACAACGTCACCGGTTACAAGGTTGGAGAGTGAAAAGAAAAGTGCGAGAAACACGAACAAATATAAATCAAGAGAGCATAGGAATTGATTTAGCAAAATATCATTTTTTTATGATATAAGATATCAAAATTGTGATACGGAAAAACGTAGATACGGTACTGACAATACCTTCAAGACAGTAGCCTAGGTTATCCGTTGAAGCATTGCAACTTGAAATATCACATAATTCTCACACACAAGAAAACACATTTTTCAGCTGCACACTTGTGAAAATGTTAGAATCTAGGTTCAAAAATGTTATTTCACCCATCTCAAGATTAGGCCTGTGAGCAAATCAGTGTTTTTTTGTGTTTTTGTACTTTTTTCACTTTCGTAAGTTTTATTAGTATGGTCCCCTGAAAAACATACTAAGAGGTTGTAATACTTTTCTGTAATACTAATACTTATATTACACTGATATTATATTAGGCCTATATTATATAAATAGGCCTATATTATATTATATATTAATGTATTAGTTTCCTCGAACATGAACAAGGCATGAGCGCCCACCTGAACAGCAGCCGCATCTGATCGAGCACGGTGGCGACGCGAGGGTTCGAGTCCGATATGAGGCTGACGTTGCCGTAGAGCTCGGTGTGGTAGAGGTTGGTCAGCTCTTGCTCGTTCATGCCGAGAGAGTCGGCAAACGGGATCACGTACGTCGTCAGCTCCTTGAGCAGCCCGGCGTCCGCAAACGACGCCATCTCGAAGTGCACCCTGGTGGCGGGCGACTGCGACACCATCTGCTCGCGCACCTTGCCCAGTCTTTCGTCTCGGACACCTTCGACAAGCAAACCGATGAAACTTGAACGGCATTTAATATATGCGTTTGAATATCTCACGCTACTATCGTCTAATAACGTAACTAAATAAATAAATAACGTTTGAACATACCGGTACCAAAGTTTGAATATACTGTGGTGAAGATAACATTTAATTTTTTGGCATTATTTATTTTACATTTTTTTACATTTTTATTACAAAATTACAAATTTTACAATTTTTTTACAAAATTAGGTAGGCCCACATGGAATAATTTACTCATTTTTAATTTGGGAATGGCAACTGAATGATGTAAACCTAAATTATTCAATGTGTCCAAGATGTATCGAGCTTAGACGTGGTGGTTTCACTTAGCAGTCACTCTAATTATATTTCATGAGTACTGTCCTTGAACCTACCGATCGCTGCTTTACTTATAGTGTACAATATGAAACTATAAACGTCATGCCTTCTGCGACTCAAATATTGGCATTTCAGGTGACTGTTGCTACAGCTAGAGCTTCGTAGTTTCACTATCGCCTGCACATGTGTACCCCCAAATAACCTAGCTGTTGGTGGGGTCATGAAGCAAACAAAAATCAATCAAAATATATCTACACAGAGTGACATATTTTAGTATTATAAAGCTCTTTATGAAAAATTAATCAGCTATTGGAATCTAAATAACAAGTACCGTATAGGCCTACCGCCTACGGGTGTGAAGCATAAATAACCACCTTTTATCAGGAGTTGCACGTTGTTGACGCTTCAACACCTCACCCACAGCATTAATAAATCAACTCAGCTTTACTGGATTATTTATCTCAAATATCGTCAACAATCGAAACCGTGTGTGTGTACACATTGTCGAAATCTACACAAATGTTTCCACTTGCATTATTTACACCAGATAAGAACAATGATTCATGTTTAATCACACGATTTTCTTCGATACGCAACATTATTTCACGCACGTTTAAATGCAAAAGGAAATCTAGACCATAACTAGAATACCGGTTAACTAATATAATTTATGGATATTTCAAGTTTTCCTCCTGATGAATTTCATGGATTTTAGTTGTTACACGGTTTATATACCAGTATAAAATAATTATAATTTCTCAAATAATAAATAATTTCTCAATAATATAATCATGCATAAGCAATGCCTACATGTCTATTATTAAGCATAATTGAAGGCTAAAAGATGATTGTCATTGAAATAATTATTAGATAACAATTAATTAAGAATCCCTAACAAGATTTGTCTATTACGTATAACGACAATCCGGCAATTTTGGGTGACAATTATTGTTTGATAATCGACCTCACCAACAACAAGATTATTCGGAATATGAAAGAACAAGATGAACAAATTTTACAAAAACCTCTGCCTCAAATAAGACTCGAACCCACACCCGACTAGATTTCAGATTCCAAAGCACATACTTGACTCGATTGAGCCAGACGCGTGCCTGACAAGTTTAAAATCTCTTGGTTAATTTCTGAAAATTTATGGTAGAAATTGTTTGTCTAGTAGGCCTACCTTCTTTGAAAGGAAAGTTGTCCATCATTTGTAGACCGCTGACTACAAACAGGTCGGGTTGGTAAACCTTCAACACCGGATCCATCGCTTCTAGAGAGCTAACCAATGGATTATTTGCGTCATTGTGGACAATAAACCTAAACAAAACAACATTCAATTTTATCCACAGTCTTTAGGCCTAGTATCAGCCATCAAATATACATTCCAAAATTCAAATATTGCACCAGAAGAGAAGAAAGAAATGGAAAAGAGAAAACAGAGTATAAAAATGACTGTCACAGATATCTCGTAAGAACGAAAATCTTGAAAGAAACATTGTTAGCACCTGACTTATGCTTCCAAATTTTATACTATAAAACACTCATAAATATATAATTATAATGGAAAGACACTTGAACATATTTAGAACCAGAAAATATGGTTCATGAATAAAAAAGCCTAAACGATTGCAATGTGGACAAAGTAAAACTAATGAAATAGAAATACTTCAATGAAGATGTATTCATACATCCCAAGTTATGCAGTTATACACATTTTTAGAAAGCTAGTGCTCGTATTTACCAGTTTCGATGTTTTTGTAAACTTCAGCAATTCACAGCTCTTCACAAAATTATGTTTTTTAAAATAAAATTAAATCAACATTACATTTTCAGTTGGAGGCACTAAAAAATATTCACCAACTGCAAGTTACAGAGATTTTGAATTACTCGTTATAAGCCCTGAGTAGATGATATAATTTAAATGAAATACAAATCTATCCATCATTTTCAAGGGACAAAAAAAAATATCCATGCAGGAAAATGACCAACCCATGCAAATTTTACATTGATTATGGGAGTAGGGTGGGACAAAATGAATGGTGGAAACAGGAAAACGATGGATCTAGGAACGATGCATAGGCCCCTAGAGGTTTCACTGTATGCAAATTGTTAATTTCCCATAGCACATAAAGGCATCGATCTGATGAACTGAAACATCGACTATTGACATCACGACGAATACCTGAACTTTTACCACGTGAGTTACTTTTCCTCGTAGATTATTACCTGTTTGCACGCTGCGTTTGATATTTGCCCCAAACCTCATCGGCTTTGTACTCGAGTATCAAATGTATGTCGTCTGTACTCACGTCTCCGCCGACAACTGCCGCATAGAAACACGACACATTCGTTAAATGTTAGTCATGCACATTCAAACTCCACACACATTTTTGGCCATGTCAATGGAAGCAAATAATCTGACACGGAAGTTGTTCACGTTTATACACTAAGCAAATAAAACAGCTGCCTAATTAAGAGAAAAGATGAAGGTCAGATTGATAGGTGTTTTTTTTTCATGTAAGATACTCATTAAAAAATGTCTTGATCACCCTATTTTCTATTTCCCAATCTTAGGTATCGTTGTAGCAATGATCAAAGAATTGTATTTTAGAAAATATGTACCATTTGGCTGCATCACATGATTACTTTTCTCAATAATGAAAATTGAAATATGTCTAGGCCTATCCCAGTTTTCGAATAGGCCTACTATTGAATCTCCCGAAAAAACAAGAAAAGAGAATGCCAGTAAAGATGAAGCACAAGTATGGATGTAATAAAATATATATCTCATCTCTTTTACCTTTAATGCCAGGGGGTAAGGATTCCTGTAACTTGGGCGTCATCTTGGCGGCTAGCAAAACGTCACAGCCTTCCATCAGAAATCTGGCAGCCATCACAGGAGCATTCCCCCCGAGGGCATAGTGCGAACCGTACACCTGTGATCCCGTTTCTACCAAGTCTGAGAACAACTTTGGGTTTGAGATGAAACGCCTGAACAAAAGAGAAACAACATTGACAAGTTACTAATTTGCAAACACCAGTACAAAAGTACAGACCTACTGGTACCATTGATTTTGAAAGGATCCACTACAAAATCAATGGCGGTACTATAAAAAAGTTGATTATTTCTTCTGCATGTTACAAAAAAATAAATACACGGAGAAACATAAGAAAACATATGCCAATCTAGTCTGTAGGCCCTACCTTTGTTTTGCTCTTATGAACAATCTGATTTTTATTTATTCATTTTTTTCAAGAACAATATGATTTCACTGGAATGGCTGACTTCGTCTTATACGCTTAGGCTTGGCTCCAATATTGCTGAATTGGCGCTGATATCAGTGACGTTAAGACAGTGCCGTCGTGAAGATTGGTCACCCTCTGAATAAAGTAGGCCTATGTATTGGTAGATCTATAATCTTCTAATCTATAGCCTCTTGAAGCCTGTTTTACAGCTCAGTCTCCTACACATGATATTACCGATACAGTTATGCTCTAATAAGTAAGGGAATTGGCAAAACTAGGCCTAGTCTCCAGGTAAAAAAATCTTTTGAAATAATAATAATAATGTTCCTTTATTTAGCGGCACTGCGCTATTCAATAGTACATTACATAATAAAATGGTGCATACACTATCAATTGAATATATAATAAAGAATTATAACTTGATACAAGATTGAATTTTAAAATAATTTTTAAAAAATGGTTTAGGCCTACTTACTCGGCAGCAGCCCCATGTCTGAAGAAATATGCATATGATTTCAACAGTTCTTCATAGGTACTTATGTCATTGAAATGTTCTGGTTTGTCCGCAACTGATTCGTATGTTAATAAATCCTTGCCATCTACAAATAAGTCTAAACAGGCACCATAACCTACAGCAACTTTCGGTTTCGCATTCAAATGTATTTTATGCTGCTGCTCTACTCTCACCAAACCATCTAACAAAATATTAAGTCGATTTTTTATGACATCATCTACATTTCTAGACGTATTATAATATAGAGCAAGAATAACTATTAATAAAGAAATTAAAGAACCAAAAGTGCCGACTTGCAGCACAGAAGCCATTTTGGAATGTGATGTGAAGTGAAGGTAAACTGGCTCCAACTGGCCCTGGCTGTCTGGTTTTTAAACACGACCACGTGGTCACTACACGTCATGTGTGACAAGGCGGTTTGCGTGTGGGAGGAAAACACGATAATATTCTGCATGAATGCGTAACTGAACGTGTTTTGAAGTTTATTTTGTACAATCGACAGATGTTAGGGAAATAAACGATGAAACTATAAGTCAAATCATTCACTATTATGGGTTATACATTACAGCTTGGGTCAAAATTTATTTTCGACAAGAATAAAAATAGCGATAAAAATTGCTACAGCGGTAAAACAGTGTTTACCCGCAAACACGTGGACGGTGGACCATGTATAACTAACTCTAAGATCATATCGTAATAAGTACCGTGATATGTGATTAGCATCATCTCACCATGGAGTTGTAATTTACAACTCTATACAACACCTACAACACCATGATCTCATCATCAAGTAATGGTAATTATTGATTTTTTTTTTGGCATCATGGTCCATGTAGTTGTTTCTCATTGAAATGAATGTTTTCGTGTAGTTCTTGGTTTTCGCTATATTTCGGAAAGGCGCACGTAACGTAAGTATGTGTTATGTTTCAATACTTTTTTTGTTAATTCAGTTTAGCCATGCTTAAACTGTCAACTTGTATTTCTTCGAAAAGTTAGGTTAGGGTGCTGCGTAGAATTATTAACTTCATATCTTGGTGGTGGGAGAAAACTTGCACACCTACGAAGAAATCTGGACATCATACCAATTAGGGCATACGTACTACGGTACTACATTGATATAAAAAAGACAGTTCGCCTATACACATAAGGCATGAGAAAGATAAATTGATTTGACTGTATTTACTATTGTAGTAGCCTACCAGAGTAGGTCTACCCGCTAATGAATAAATAAATAGAATAATAATAATGTGGGGTATAGAAGTTGAATCATGAAATTATGCTTTTACCCCATTGACCATTGAGTGTACTGAGTTGATCAAATTATCTCGAGGAAATACAATCAGGAAATAGTTTATTTTTAAGCATTTATAACAATACAAATAGGCCTACCAAGATAACAAGAAATAACAAATAACAAGAAAACAACTATACAAATGAATTAGAAATAATGAAATATGTTTACATTTATCTGCCAATTATTTAATAAAATTTAATTATGATTGAAGTTTAATCCCTTGTTCTGAAGATAGAACATAGTGAAATGAGAGAAAATAAATCGATCAGAAAATAATTAACAGAATTTACCCCATGTCCCAAAATACAATTGAAATTATTCTGTGCAAGACAGAAAAGAAGGAAGGCCTAAATGTAAGCTCAAAAATATGTTGTTGTTTTTTTATCACAATATACGATTTAAACGTTGATTTTAAAATAATTATGGCCAGTTTACAGTTTGACCTGCTAGTTTAAACTATAGGCTTCTGTCAAGTGACGTCACCTATTGTTGCAAGAGACAGACAACAATGTCCACCAGTTAGAATTGACCAATCAGAATGTTTGATAGTCCACTAGTTCGCTGTATTGCTATGGAAACTATTGTTTGTCATTTGTTACTTGACAGAAGCCTATAGGTTTCAAGCAATGTATCGGTCTACCAGACACTCAGTCTCAAAGGTATAGTGAGTGACCTTTTCACCCTTGAAATGACATTCTATTCTAATATTTCATAATTTTCTTCAAACTAAACCTCTCAAAGGTGGAAAGCTCGAATGACGAAATCATATTGGCAAGTGCATGCGAGACTGCAGTGTCATCAATTATATGGCTGTCTGCAACCCCTACTCCATTACTTAATATTATATGCGTCATCCCCTAAAGAGGATGCCCCACATCGACCATGACGTCATCACAAAATGGCCGCCAAAGACGTCGGCTTATTGATTATGACGACGCCGGCGCAGTGACTGCTGAATCCCTATAATCCGACTAACATGTACAGGCCAAAAAGGACAAACATACAATTAAATAAAGTTATTTCAAACGTATGCAATTATGATTGATAATATTTTTCACCATCATTGAAAATGAATATTAATTACTTGATTTAGGTATTGAAGGGTTCATTAACCTTTACTGATATCTAAATAACTGTTACTAATTAATATATTTTTATTCGGTTAACTTAGATAGGCCCTATCAATAATTATTTTTCCCAAACACAAGAATTCATTATGACTAATTTAGATTAAGGGCAGAAATGTTGAATATTATTTTGTCTTAAAAGGGCAGCAAAGGAATTACTGATAGTAAGATGAATTATTATGGTGGTAATAATAAAGATATCATTAATTCATGGTAACTAAAAACAAAATGTGTTATAGATAAATTATTACAAGCCAAGCTATTATACTTAATATTAAAGTATAATTTTGACAGTAAGAATGTGAAGAAGGGAAATTTGTGTATATCTTCTATCAGCCAGTCTCCAGTTTGGTCTGATTAGACTCTCTGGCGTCGCCCGATCGATAGCCAGCCTCCAGTATAGGGTTCCATTTTGTGTTACCAAGAAGGTAGGGTCTAGCAAGGAAGGCAATCGAGTGTCGGCTAGCTAGGCGATATTCCTACAGTCGTCAACTGGCCAGGGGCCCCATCAAAACCCACCAGCACCCCAAACGCTGAAACAAGTGCAGTGTATTATATGTATATATATAAATAAACTATCAGGAAGTGTTAATCGTAGTTTTATTGCGTTACAGCATTGATTGGAACGAGAAGAAGGGTGTAGTAACTTTCGGAAAAGAAGTGTTGTCGGCTTTTTACATGTTTGAACGATTGCACATTTATGAAGTCCGAATGCAAGAATGCGGAACAGGTCATTGAATACAATGAGAACGAAAATGTAAGTTTTGTAAAAAAAAAAAAATTATCGTAATAGTTTTTATTTAATTTGTTTATTGCGTCTAAAGGTTGATAATTATGTTTTTGTGAGTGATGTGTATCATCTTAATTTTTCATCACTGTTTTATGTATAATTTGTTGTTCGTTTCCATCAGTTTAGTTGGATTATCTTGAAATGTATGTTTTTTCTGTGAGCTTAATTAGTGTTAAGTAGGCTCACATGTTTACGGGTATCGTCATGGAAGAAATGAAGACCCAAAGAGCATGATAATTAAAGCCATTAAGGCACGTGCGACTTTTATGAACTCGGGAATTTATTTAATAACATTATTTATAATTAGTGGAAATTTTCCCCTTAATTAAATTAAGTGCATGACCTCCTATCTGTATATAATTGTATGTGCATCGTAATGGTGTCTATATGGACAAATTAAAATACGTTATGAAAATTTTACACTCAGGTGCACAAATTTCGATACTCTCTGAAGATTGATGTATCATAAAATTAAATATAAAACCTAATCGTTATCTTTTTTTAATGATAACATAACATTGAGGAGTCGGAAATTTCCGCTGTCTGCACTTGGAATCGGCCAGACCAACATAATATTGACTATTCTTTTAATACGTTTTCCTTCGGTAATTGATTATCTCATAACTAGAAATGAATATGAAAAATATTTTCTAAATATTCTATTTGAGAAACTAGAATTAAAAAATCTAAAATCTTCTTTTTCATCCCCGTGCTGAGCTTTCCGAACTTTGCATTCGTTTTTTGCAAGTGTCATGGCGCCTGCTAGGTACACCGCGGCAACCCACATGCCTCCTACGTAATCTCGGCTGCCTATGAGTCAGGAGTAGATCCATACAACGCTCGGGTAGCGACTTTTAGTAGCCGTTGGCAGCCGAGCGTAACCCCATTATACGCTCGTTTAAAGCAAAACAGTTTAATTTTCACACATTATAACTAATTCTGTTATTTAACGATTGATCTGCGGACAGGATAGCCATATAATTACAGGTAAAATATGACCATTAAAATCAAGAATTATTAAGATTATTTTTAATTTAATTGAACATATTGAAATTAGGAGTGCAATGAAGTCTATGTGAAGAAAAAATAGTGGATCGACCGTGTGATTTTGCGAGGTGAATAAAATATTTCGTTTTTAAATCGATTACGTTAGCTAGAAAACAAGCAATTATTGCAAAAACAATATCATTCAAGGCTTGATCGTAATAAGTGTATACGTATTAGTTAATATATTATTAAATAATAGAGCATCTATTATCTAAAGAAATGTATACGCTAATGCAGAATTGAAAATCATAGTAAATCACAGTGTATTTTAGTGTTTTGTTTTTCATCGTTTAAACCACAGATAAGCCATCTATGGCTTAGTGGACGAGAGTTCAAACTGTATTACTTTATTGTATAATTTAATTTGTGACAATAAAAAAAATAAAAAAAAAAAAAAAACTAGAGTGCATTAAATTAGTTTCGTATAAGCTCAGAACCTCCGACGGTGTATGGTGGGCAAGCTTGTCACTGAAGGCATAATACATGATTATGAGCTATGATTACGTTCAACAATAGGGAATTATTTATATCCATTCATTTATGTGAATCTTCATTGTTACTTTGAGCTGTTCCGATACTTCGTTTCATTATATTTATAGTTGGACAAATATGACTATCGTGTTTTATTGTTTTATAATGTGGTCCGAAATTAAATATATAATATTAAGAATTTACCGCATTTATTATTGAATTCAAATTAAGAGGCCGCAGGCGCTCTACACGGGCTCGTTGTTCGCTCGCTTCAGACTCGAGTTTAACATGCATCGTGTGCTAGGCGCAACCCATAGACTAGCCCGCCGAACTCAGATTCACGTGAACGCCGGTAATTCCCTAGCTCACACTTCTGATATATTTCACATTCTATGTTTTTTTTTTCGGTATTAAAAAATTTGTATCTTGGTTTTCGTAAATTAGACATTTTTCCATTTTCCATTTGAAGAATTTGAAAAATCACAAATTTTTTGTTCAAAATTTTGTATTTACGGTAACCTTCGTTTTTCAATTACTAACAGAATGCAAAAACACTCATATTGGTATCACAAAAATTACGGCCGTGAGAGTTTGCGGCGTGAAATACGAGCGCCTGCGCGGCCTCATAAATGTAATTTCGTTCGTAATTTTTCATTTCTCCACCTAACATTCGAAGGAATTTCATTTGAAACTGTAACTTTCAATGATGAGTGAGTAAACAAAATTACATCATTAAAAAAAGAACTAATGAGCATTTGGTCATTACAGTTGTCACCAACTATACATTACTTCGCATGAAACTCTGATTATTCTTTAATAGAAACAGAAGCGCATTCAACAATTAAAAGAGCAGATATTGGCGGAGACTTCTAGCGTTGATATTGACAGAAATAAAATAATAGTATTCTGTCAGAATAGTCAAATATCTCAGAAAATATTATGTCACGACTCTTAGTCAAGCCTGTATTAATAGAATACAACTTTGAAGACGTTCAAAATGAAAAGGGCTTATCTTGAATTTTGAATGAGTACGGTAACTATAGTGGGCTTGAAGCATAAATAAAAGTATATTTGTCGTTTGATACCTGTTGAATCCTATGCAATATAACAACATGGTCAACTGGTTTGACCAGGTAGCAAAGAGACTTTTACTTATGCTTCAAGTTGTACCTAGGGGGGGGGGGAGGGGGTGCGGAGAGAGTGGAGTGTAAGAAGTAAACTTGCATCCACGAAAAAAGGTCGTTTACCAACTGAATAATTGTAAAAAAAAAAACTCTGTAATTGTACAGAAACCCTCTGCAGCTATAAACATTTAACGACTTTGAAAGCTGTAGTTGTGTTTCTAACCGTAAATGTATCTTGAAAATAAAGCTTGCGATAAATATAACGGTGATATTCATGTTTGTTACGTTGGTAGACGACTCTCTTGTTTCGTGTGGTTCAGATATAGACTTGAATTTCATACTGTATATCAAATAATTGTATAATTTATCCAAAAAACAATGGAAAAAATTCTCTAAACGAACGTATTTCGTTCAGTCATGTTTTCGTAATGAACAGTGCACAACATAAATCAATATATGCACGTAGGAGTGAGTGCGATTGTAGCTAGTCGATATGGCGGTGTTTAAGTACGTCGGGGGGTGGGTTGGGGGTGGGTTGGGGGTGGATCAAACGTCATTCAACCCCCCGGGGTAGTTGGATATCAGACGGGCAGACAGGTGCTCGCAGGGGCAGGTGGTAAAACAGCCCTTCAAGCCGCACGAGTCTCCTTGGGGGGGGGAGGGGGGGAGGGGAGGGGGGGAGGGTTACGTCATGCGTGAACTCGTAGATGTTCAATGAAAGTTTATAGTTTGTGTGGAGATAATAAAATTGGGATATTTTATTTCACTTCGGTTGATTCGGTGGATCGGAGGGATTTTATAAAGGAATAAAGCATCAAAACGATATCATATCATTTAATAATATAAATATAATATAAATAATATAAATGATATAATATTATATGATATGGAAAATTATAGAATATTTTTATTATTTTTTTAAATTGACGGTGGTTATATGATAGAGTAATTTATATTCACTATTTTTTTACGTCCTCAAACCAGTGTTATTGAATTAAAAAGTTTATCAATTCCGAGATGATTTTATGGTCGTTAATTACTATGACATCCTATTTTTGTGAATTCAATCAGATTCAAGATAATATGTGGATGAATTTCATCACATTCTTGGTATTTATTCATGTATTATCTTGAAACTGATTGAATTTACAGGAATATAATGTTATATTAATTGAAGAGCGTGAAATTATCTTGGGGTTGGTATACTTATCAATACACTTTACTTGGTATCAATAACACTGGTTTGTGAACATGGAAAAAATAGTCAAGATAAATTTCTCAATTGTATAAGTAAGCACCGTGCTATACACCCCGTTTACGACCCTCCCCTGTTACTTAGGAAATGTATTATACATTTTAGTTGTGACACTAAGTAATTTTGGAGTCGAATAAATTAACATTCTAGTGAAATATGGATATGACTTTATTGACATAAAAATACGGAAAAACGATGCTTATATTTCGACAAATATATTTTTAACACAAATTTAACAATTTCACATTCTACTTTAGTAATACATTAAAAAATGTAAGTTACCGGTATACTGTGATTTTTTACTTTTTACTCGCAATGTGAATTGACATGGGTTTCGATTTTCCAAACATGTAAATATTTTTTCATGATACAAAATTACTGTAAAAAAACTAAATCCATCTCAACTCAGACATACTGCCAAGCTTTATGTTAGACCAAGCTTTTATATAACATCGCCACTTGACGTGAAAAAAAAAAGAAATTAAGTTTTATAACCAATTGATTTAAATTCAGAAATAAAATCTATTTACTGTTCCAATTCATAGCCTACATGTATTTTTTACCAAGAATTTATCTAGACCATGGTTTCAATTAACAATTATTGCGTGTTTCATAAAATATCAAATTGATTAGATTTGCACAGAAAAAAACATACTTCATTGAGATTTGTCTAATGTATATAAATTAGATAATTATATGAGAAACTCGACTACAAAGGGCAATAAAAGTTAAGAGATAATCTTAACCGAAAGATTAATTCCTTATACATTCATGAGAGAATATATAATGACGTTTGAAAAGAGCGTGAAGGATTTTATCTTTGATCTCGACCAGCAAACGTCCGTCAGAGTCTAGAGCGCTACTCTCATAATATCATCCAAACTGAATAATATTATTACTCGTAATTAATTAACTTTGCGTCTGAGAGAAGAAAGTTAGATCGAACTATGAACTTATAATAGTATCAAACTGGGAATTATCGAACGAAGTTGTAGTACCACAAACGATGAAGGCTCGAACCTCCCTGCAATAGTGGCGTGGAATAGGGAAGTCGGTCACTCGGAACCTTCATTTCTCGAACAAGCAAGTACAGGAGACTATTATAGTTGACAAGGTCAATTTAAAGTTTCAGCTTCATTTAAATCTATTTATTGATTTGACAATCCTTTGAAGTTTGAGGAGATATATTTGCACTAAGAAAACAAAAGGAGTGGATTTTATTTTTAAAACAATTTGGAAACCTATATGATTTGTTTATATAATCCTAAATAAGTTGAACGCTTCAGAAATTGAAGTCACCGTTGGGCGTGGGTTCGAGTCCCGCATAAGGCATGGGTTTTTGTGAACGTCCTTTCACTTATCAACAATTCATAATTTCATTATCATCTGTTCATTCGTACCCCCGTATAACCCAGCTGTTGGTGGGGTCGTTAAGCAAACAATAATAATTGAAAAAAAAATCCTTCAATTCGAATGAAAACTTCACACAGGCATTTTATAGTTTATACAATAATGTAATTAAATGCCAAAAATAATAAAGACTCCGTTCAATAAATGTTCAAATTGAAGGGGACTATGATTTTCAGTACGAGGTTTACAATAAGAAACACGACTACATCTTCCAAAAGAGTTAAATCCTCAACGTTTTTAAAGAGTTTATGACACTGAAAATTGTACAATTATTTGGTTGGTAGCGACCTTCCTCTTTCGTGGATACAATTATAGTATAAGAATGAAAACACTAGATGACTGTCTCAGTGGGCACTAGATAAAGTGGCATTTGATTGGCTAGAGCAATTAATTAGAGACGTCTCATTATTGTTGCATTATGATCTTGTCTTGGATGTCAAAGTTGTTCGTAAAGATTGAGGCTGTCTGATGTACTTGGAAAACACTATAGTTTGTGTAGTATGCGTAAACCAAGACATTAAAATACAGGTCGGACAAAGTTGATAAAAAATCGACTGAACACTTTTTGTGGTCAGTGTGTCCAACCAGAATAGTTTGTTTTCGAATGAAAACGGTTTTTAATTGTTATTTTTTTTAATAGAATGGAAATTTTGTCAAATAAGCTTAAAAACAGCCACATTTAAAATTTTATATTCTATTACCTTAAAATTTTTCAGAATGTTATTGTTTTGAGAAATGTAGGGTGTTCTTTTGTCGGAAAATAATGTATTATATTGTATTGTAAATATGAAATATCAAGTTCTCAAGTTCGTTAGGAATAGCCAACAAGTTGAGTTGTATATAGGAGGCAGTGACTTGACTCATCAGTTTCATAATCAAGTTGTGTAAATAACTTTCAAGTACAAACTGCAAAATTAATGAAAATATCTCGCTCATCTTTCCAAACATATATGCTGCGTTTTCCTAGTTTATACAACACAATATACTGCCAATTTTTTCAACACGCCCTGCTCTTAGAATTGGCTCAATCTCCACATATTTTCTTGTTCTGTTGGTATTCGGGATTACCGACTGAACTTTAGCACAGAAGTGAAATGTTTTGAATCGTTTTTTGTATCACTGTACGATCTATTGACCCTGTGTCTACACGCTGTGTTTTGTTTCTCTGATTTTCTTTCCCGCCGCGGGTCAAAGAACTGAGACCTGGAAGCAGGGTGACAAGCGCCAGACTGCTGGGCCGGGACCAGGCAAATCAGACATCGGGTAGACACTGTCTCAATATATATATGTGTATATATATATATATATATATATATATATATATATATATATATATATATATATATATATATATATATATATATATATATATATATATATATATATATATATATATATATATATGTATATATATATATATATATAT
>OZ023331.1:44231142-44298642 GCA_964007535.1 Brachyptera risi | reverse complement strand
CTTTTACTGATGTACTTGCAATGAATTCTTACAAGAAAGAGTCTGACAAAATGTTGTGAAAAATATTTACTTTAAACTGACATTTAATTAAGAATTGATATGATTTAACAATTCAAGAAGTGTTGATCTAAAATTAAGAATGAAGGACACACATGTTTATGTTATGTCAATTACCGGGGAATTATACAGTTTGTTTACGAGGATAAATTGTCACATTTAGCACCCACTCAATCATCTAACAACAATACTAATTGAGGTTTGCTTGTTTAAGTTCCGGTTTAGCAAACTAATAGTTAGTGGATCAAGCGATAGTTAGCGAATCAACTAATTGCCATCACCCTTGGTTACATATGTTATATTCGTAACTTGACTATAATAATTAACTAGATATATATTTCAATAAGAGCTTGTATAGAACCGGCTCTGAACAAATCAATGAATCCATAATTAATTAATCTCGTACCTGTTAAATGTTGTGTCTTGTAGCTAGCTCCAAAAGGCTAGGAATTTGATTGGTCAACTAACTAATAGATACCGGTATAATTGTAAAAAACTTGGAAATTCAACATCCAAAATCGTAATAAATGTACTTCGACTCTTTTTACATTTCAACACTATTCAATCTTTAAGGGGACGAGGAGGTGAAACTACCATGAAAACTGAATATTTTGTGTTTTTTTTTATTAATTCTTCATGTAGCCTAGACTATCCATTTTTCAAATATGTTATTATGAATAATATGTGATGTAAAGGTAATTGGCAATAAATTAATTAGTATACCAATGTGTGGAACCGCTATCCAAAAATATATTGAAACATATATTATACCTGAACTTCAAGCATTAATAACTCTGAACAATTATTGACTATAATTTGAGAAGCAGAAATCCTACTTCTTTCACAATAATTGATGGATTTGTGTGAAATTTTCAGAACATGTTCAAGATACAATCAATAACAAATTCAAGAATGGGTTTTTCCATTTTTTTCTTTTAGCACTTGCAAATAAATAAAAGGTGAACAGATGCGCTGCTGCAAAAACAAAATAATTTTTGTTTCTTTCTTCGTGTCTCAAAGAAGGATGATTTTGGAAAAAGTGATGCACAGATTTGAACCTTGGAGTATTGTGAAAAATTGAAAAAAAAAAAAAATGGAAAAAAATGAAAACTGAGAAAGAAGTAAGGATATGTTTCAAATGTCACATTTTAGGGGGTAGTCAACACGGTTGGCCCCCCCGATTTTTTTTTCAAATCTGAAAATTTCTATTTTTCTTCTACAAATGAGTTTCAGAGTGAATTTTTCTTCTATTCCCCTATTTAAGAGACTTTTCAGTTTCACCTCAGTGTCCCCTTAATTAAACACATTTTTTGCTTCAAACACAGGCGAATATACGCAAAATATATTATAAATGAATTAATTGAAAGTTAAATCAACGAAATTTTGGTGTTGATTCTACTACTTTCTACATGTTAGTAATGACTAATTATTTTATTCTTAATAAGTATATATATTTATGAAAAAAAATAAAAAAAAAAATATATATATATATATATATATATATATATATATATATATATATATATATATTCATAAATATATACTTATTAAGAATAAAATAATTAGTCATTACACACATGTAGAAAGTAGTTAAATCAAGACCAAAATTTCGTTGATTTAACTTATTTTATATATATATAAATATATATATACATATATATATATATATATATATATATATATATATATATATATATATATATATATATATATATTTATTTATTTATTTATACGTTTTTCGTCGTTCGCTATAGTGTTGTTCAATACAGTTCAAGTTCAATATAGATTCATTTTATTAAACATTCATTTCAATTTGCCCACCCACTCTTTTAATATAACGGGTTTGCTTTCAATACTGTGGCATCTACAATTATAGACATTATTATTTTAAGGAAGGTCAGTGTCGGGTTTGCACGCCACTGGCGGCCGGGTACCGAACACTGAGAATATATATTTTCACATATTGCACCACATTTATACCGAAACCGCCTGGGCACTCTACCAAGTATTCCATTCAACAACCAAGCTTCGTAATGGTATCATAGCAACTCACTCGCGTCTACTTTTCACTTCTGTGTGCCCGTATTTCTCTGTACATCGTTATACCGAGATTCGACTGTGAAACCACGAAAGTGAGAGAGAGAGAGTGATAGAGAGAGACAGAGAGAGAGAGAGAGTGATTAACACAATCCATTCATTAAGGCGAGAAACGTCATCACGTAAGAAAAAGCATTGAACAAATTAGTCGCCACTTTTACTGTATAGTTTTTACATTTTACACTTCTCAATAAATCGAAGAAATTATAACTATATAATTTAAACAATAATATTTGTTGGTTCTTTTATATATATATATATATATATATATATATATATATATATATATATATATATATATATATATATATATATATATATATATATATATATATATATATATATATATATAAAATCGTTCGCGATTTTTATTTTTTATAGAGTGTTAATATTTTATTACCTTGAAAATTTAGTTCGAATTTCTCATAAGTCTGAAAGTGAAGATATATTGTAAGTGCGGTGATTATATAGTTATGGTGTTATTAAAGTGGCCGTGTGACTAGCGATTGTGAGCTATTAATTTATACTATCGGATCGCATTTAAGCGATTACACCCGAGTTTATAAGTGAGTAATCGACAGAGGCAATAATACAATTTTAATCGACGAATGAAAATCTGATACTGCCGGTCGTATCACGATTAACTGAGAAGAGAAAAAAGTCGATCACAGTTACGTGTGAAAGAGCACATTCCTCGTTTTATGTGAGTAAATATAATAATATTATCGAGATGAAACTAGTTTTTTTTAGACATCTCAACAAATCTGATAACGTTACGTTAAGGGTCCATGAATGTCGATTTAACGAAATATCAGTTTTTTGGTGATAACTTCTGAACGGTATGAGATATCGAAATTTTAATACGCAATAATCACAAATTATTATAATAGCTTCAAAATGTTATAATTTATGACTATTCAAGTCATGTCGCATAACTGTCAAGCGTATAGGGCCTACAGCTAAAAAATGTTTTTTCAGCTGTAGGCCCTATACATTTTTTAGCTGTAGGCCTATACGCAAATATCTATGAGAGTTGATTTTGCGAAATATCAGTTTTTTGGTGATAACTTCTGAACGGTATGAGATATCAAATTTCTAATATGGAAGAGACACAGCTATTTCTAAAACCTTCAAGATGGTATAAAATTTGAATGCATAACTCATGTCGCATTATTGTCAAGGGTATACAGCTAAAGATGTTTTTTTTTTAGATGTATAAGTTGACAATTATGTGGTATGAGTTGAATAGTTTTACAACTTATACCATCTCAAAGGTATTAAAAAGTATGTGTATTTCCTCTGTATCAGAATTTTGATATCTCATACCCTTCATAAGTTATCACAAAAAATGATATTTCGCTTAATTGACTCCCGATGCTCTCTTAATTAAAGTGATCTAAAAGTTTAAATTCTCTCCTACCGACGCAACGTAATCGTAAAAAAAAAATCGTTCAAAAAAAAAAAATCTTTCAGTATCTTGTACGAGTAGGCCCTAAACGTGGGAGTCGATTTAGCTGAATAACAGATTTTCGGTGATAACTTTCAAACGGTATAAAACATCAACATTTGTATATAATATGTTCCACAGTAACAGATCTATTTGATACTTTCAAAATGATGTGTATTACAAATATAAAATTGCCACCCTTGGATCAAAACATTGGCACATGTAGTCGCTGAAAAAATACGTTTTTCGGCTGTAAAACTGCGAAAATTTTACGATGAGTCGAAATAGTTAGTATACGTATAAAGCCTACTATCTTAAAATATATTATTAAAATAATATCTATGTATCAGAATTGTGATATCTCATACAGTTCTAAAGCTATCGATAAAAAAATATATATTTCGAATGAGATGGCATATCAAAATTTGTTTAAAAATGATGACTTCTTACTGCACTCGGTTGTAAATACCTTGGTAAATGCCTGCCTCTAACAATCACCACTTATATAAATATGTAATGATGCTTATAATTGATATAATAAACGGTGTAACATGGACAACGATATAGTTATAAGTCAAGTCAGGTGTGAGTTCGAATCCCGTATGGCATGAGTATTTGTAATCATCGTTCATCTATAATTTGTATACACCAAAATAATCTAGCTGTTGGTGCATGGTGTCGTAAAGTAGACAATATTCATCATTGCAACAATAAAAATTATTTTCCCTCTCTGTTTACAATAATCTCTCCGATTTCCACTCTCAGCTGTTTCTATAATATATCGTATAACAATGTTCTAAATATTTCATTGTGTTGTGATGTTTTTATTCTTTATTTTTGTGGTGACTTGCCAATTTGGCAAGGTATATAATAATATTTTCTCACAGTATCCGACGTGAATTTCAATTTCATCTTCTTTGAAATTTCTTTTTTATTATCTGGTTTTTCTATACAATATTTTATTGCCTTAGGCCCGGTATTACCAAGTCCAGTTAGCCTTTATCTGATAGTTCAAACTTGTTATCACCATGGTTACCCATGCTATTTGTTTTCACCAACTATCAGATAAATACTAACTGGCCGTGGTAATACTGGGCCTTATTGAATTTTATGTGAACCCTTCGTTAATATGTCGACAAAATAGTTAGGCCTACAGCGTCTCTTTGTTATAGTAAGGGTATGTTTTATTATAGATATTTTATGTTTTCTGTTGTAATGGTTGTCATTACTTCATTTTTGACATTGTGCATCTAAATTTGAATTACAACCATATTTTTCAATCTCTACTTATCTGTTATATAAAATCTTTGTCAAATCTCTGCTCACAATAGAGTTGCCCGAAGACACAGAATAACAAGCAATATACAAACATTTTATGAAATTACAAATCTATAAAAAATGTCTCAAATATTTTATGAAATAGTCTTTGACTGTAAAATAAGAAAGTTTGCAATGATGAGTTTAGGGGAGGTGAATTTCCATTTTAGTTTTACGTTTCAAGTCCAGCAACCAACCATTTTGTATCACATTGTAACTGGCCAATAGGGTGAAGTATAGAGTTATTACGGAAAACGTATCAAAATTATGAGAAAACTACGTGATCTTTACGAACTTTCATTGGGTCATCATCTAAGGATGCTCTGCATATATTAATTACATGCACTGTGATTTTGTGAATTTTAGTATATAGTTCTCATTTAATCCTAAGTTTCTGTATTTTTTTTTCATGTTGGATCCCTAAATGATCGTAGCAAGAGGACACTTCAGTATTTATTAATTTTATTTTCTAGTATTTGATCGGCCGTGCTATAACTTTCTTCTTCGTTGCATTATGTTTTGTTTTTAACTTTTCAATTGGCCTGAAGACCCTAATATAGCCCAAGTTGACTCAACATCGAAAAGTTACTCTTGAAATGAAAATATTCACACATTTGACTTGTTTCAAATAAATTTGATGAATTGTAATTCACATTCCGCTTGGACTGATCTACATTCTATAAATAGGTATGTCCACCCATCCGCATGAAAGAAAGTGAAGAATTAATCGTGCGAGTTACCGGTTTGTAATATTATGGATATTACTAGGAAGGAGGAAGGAGGATGTTATTGTGAACAACAAGAAAGTTATTAATAAATAATAAACATAATACAAGACTAAGACAATAGTTGTTTATAGCTAAGTTTGATTTTTTGTGTTCAATTGTTGAAACAGACTTCAGAACTGAATTGTAATTCGATAGGAAGACATAACTTATTAATACGGTAACGACCCGTGCACATAGACAACAATGGAGATGCGTTCTCTTCATTGACTTCTTGAAAGTGACGTCACACATTGTTGTAAATAAGTGGACAACAATGCCTACCAAATTGTGTTCTCCAATCACAACTCTAGTACGGCTTGCTTGCTGCCTAGCTTTTCTAACTGATGATTAGGAAATTGAGAAATAATTAGCTAAACAATTTGTTATCATCCTTTTGGTTATGTTTGTTATTTTCGTGCCGTAACTAATAATAGGCTTATCTTTTAATATTCTATCAACAGTTGGTAAAATCATCTTGAATTAACATCCTAATCAAATACCTCATTATATAACCTAAAGTGATCTTAAAATGTTGTGGTTGTATTTGACAAGATTGAGAACATTTTTTTCAATATAATAATAATAATGTATCAATATTATTATTATATTCATAATTATATATATTACCATTTTTGAATATAAAATTGAATATTCTCAATATCCTGTTTTGTAAGTATTAAATGGATTTGTATTTCTACCGAATCATAATTTTGATATCTCAGACTGTTCAAAAGATATCACCAAAAATATTCAATATAAAAAAACGGGATTAATTTTATTTATATGTTGAGAAAATGAATACATTCACACTCCTGTAGCATTGTTTAGTTCTTGAAAGAGAAAATCAATTCCCCCCCCCCCCCCCCCCACACACAATAGAACTTCAATATCCATTTAAATCTCCCAGTTAAAGCATCACCGGTAAACCAATCTTGAAGTTTTTTTATTATTATTATTTTATATTGGGTTTTAACGACGCACTGTAATGATGACTAAGATCTATTGGCGTCGGATGAATGATTAATGAGATGATGGGATGATGAGATGAAGGTTTTATGGGTAATGGGAAGGAAGCGGTTCAAGCTCGTTTGTTTATGATTTGTTTGGCAGCCAAGTACACATATCTCAGAACCTATTGGAGCAATTTCCATGAGATTTTCACCTTCACCATACCTTCATTGATCTTGTATCTAATATCTATATAATCCTCTGGGATATTTTATATGGTCCTAATAATAAGTATGTTATATTTATGATAGTACTTAAAAATGATGTTAAAATGAACGTGAAAATGTACTCACAGTAAAAACACTAAATAGTAAATATGGACGCAATTGAAACTATCCGAGAGGATCATATGAATAACACCGTGGGATATAACATACAAAAAGTTCATTCAAAAATAGAATAAGGATTCAGCACAATATGTTCCGAAACTTCGTCCAATTCGACCTTTATTTATATTACTTCGTGGTCCAATTTACAGTTAAATCTTCATGAGACAGACAGACAGAGAGAGAGAGAGAGAGAGAGACAGAGAGAGAGAGAGAGAGAGAGAGAAAGAGAGAGACGATTGACTGTCCCCTCTATCCGCTACAATTCATGGTCGACAGTTTCGACCTGCCAACTTCCTCCCAAATATCGTAAAAACGTGATCATTGTTTCACGCTGGCTTGCTGTAGTCTTGCGATAAGCTGATAAGCTGATAAGCCCCAGCTCTTGACAACACATGACAATGGGGAACTAACTGTAGGGCCATTATAAATACACGACAAATGAACCCACACACTATTATCTGTGATAATAAAGATAGTGCGTAAACGTAAATACTAGAGCGATATAGTAATGGGTTTTGGAGGTCGCTTTGAGTAATGAGCTAAGATAAGAAAAATTGTCACTAATTTTTAAAAAGAATGTTTTTGAGACTATTCATGTTCTTGTTTTTGTTTCCTTACCATGCCATAGGAATAATTTATTGTTTTTTTTTGGCATAAATTATTATTTAAATACAAGATGATTGAGGCTTTTTTACTTGATATGATTTTTTTGTCTTATAAAGCATTACTTGGCACCATTACATATACATACATACTTTGAATAAGTTTACATACAGGTATGGCATTTGTCATTAATCATTATAATATAATACACCAAATCGATTCTAAAGTTAGAAAATACATTTAAATCTATATAAAGTTATATAAATATGAATGAAAATTTGAAAATAAAGTGATGTCATCATGAAGGTGAAAATATTACTTTAAATTTTAATACTTGAATATTGGTTTGATATAAATGTTCAATAGTGCACTGAGGGCAAGTTTGTAAATTCTGTATTCATGAGACTTAGTTCCGGTTTTACGAATAATCAGTTAGCGAATCGAGCGATAATCAGTGGATTAACTTATTGTCACTATTCCTTAATCTTATTTTCGTACATTTTAACTAATAGTAAACTAATTAATGAATAATTAACCAAGTGCCAGAATTAATAATGTGAGTTTCAAACTGGAAGTGAGTTGGGTATCACTAGTCAAACGCAGCATGTGCGTTGTTAGTTCTACTCTTGCTACTTTATCAACTCTGGTATTCTACACACCTTGAGTCTTGACACATAGAATATACTTCATTGTTGAGCAAATATTGAATCTAGAAAGCAGTGAATCTCAGCAACTTGATTCTGCTTGAACATTTCTATAATATATTTTGATAAATAAAAACAGTCATTTGAATTTTTTTTCTTGAGAACGGCTGATTCGAATTGCTTACAAAATGGTGGTTATTTGTATCATTCATGTGTTAACATTCAGAGGAAATTTTATTCTCTTTGGAGAGATTTCACTTTTCAAATTTTCTTACCCAGCCTAATCTTATGGGGTTTTTAGAAACTTTGACATGATATTTCTCAAAATCTATCCAACCGATTTATTCCAAAAACTATACAGTTCTAAGTTGTAAAAGTGTTTGCCCGTACAAAAAAAGTTTCATGTTGATCAGTCGAACCATGCAAACTGTGCAGTGCTTACAAACAAACAAACAAACAAAAAAAAACACACATACAAAGCTCTATAAGTGGGATGGAATCTTCGCTACGCTTATTCAACTATAGTTACTCATGCTATTTGTTAGATCACCAACTCTCAGGAAATGGCTATCTGGACTTGGTAATACCCCAATTGTTCAAAATCCAGGTATGCTTAATCTGAGAGTTAGTGAAAACAAATAGCATATGAGTGCCAATAACATGGTGTCACTGTCAGTTAGAGTTATCCTCACGTTGGTATTTCCTTCAATAAGAGTTTGTAAAACTGCCTCTTCGGCCCGGTATTACCAACTCCAGTTAGCCTTCATCCGAGAGTTAGCGAAAATAAATACCATGGGTAACCATGGTGATAACAACATCAAACTGTCAGTTAGAGCTACTCCCACGTTAGTAATTCTAGCGCTTATTGACGAACAATAACCAACAACTCGATTTTCTGTTTTCAGCCGCTTCAATGAGACCCGAGTAGAATATGCACAAGATAACTAAAGGTCTAAAGAAGAAGAAAAAAGGAAAAAAGCATAAGCATAAGGACGAAGAGCTCTTCGACGCGGCCGAACTCGCAGCTTACCGTCTCGAACACCAAGCAGCCCCGCCCCCAGCAGGCGAGGAGGAGGCGGAGAGAGAGACATCTTCGTCTGCCGCCCCCGAACAACCACCCCCTGGTACGTTGTTCAATCATTCTCGGAAATTGTCTTGTATCCTCAATGGCGTTGTCTCTGATTTTTGATCTGTCGACCGATTATCAATTAATAGACAAAAAATATTTTTTTATTATTTCTGAACCCAGATAGCCAACTTAGTTAGGCCAGGGGGTGTTTCCACCGTTAATCACTTGGGCAGCCTTCTCAATTCTCGGTTGCTGCCATTTCCGAGACTCGCATCTACTCCTCCCTCTTCTTTTTCTTCATCTTCACGACTCATATCTCCTGCAACTTCTTCTCTTCCTACAAACTCCCTCCACCGTTTCTCTTCTTTCACTTGTCCCCATTCCTCTCCTCGATTCGCTACTCCATTCACAACTCCCTGCTGCCACCTTTCTCTCGGTCTCCCAACTCTCCGCCTTGTCATATAGTTTTCAACCCTCCTGAACATTTCCTTGGTGAATCTTCCATCTTCCATGCGCATCATGTGCCCAAATCATGTGCCCAAATAAAGAATAATAATAGAAAAAAATAATAGAATATTAAAAAAAAAATAAAGAATCACTGTTCATAATTCAGATAACAATAGGCCTACATAAAACACAAATAATTTTAATGATGCTAGATAATAATAGTTAGATTTAACAAACTTGATACACTCCACCTTGAAAAATATTGTTCTATCTCCTAGTTTTTAAAAGTTCTGCATTGTTGGCACCTTATTGCACCTTTGCCTGTCCGTCATCAGATTTTGACTGTTCATGCCAAACAGGCAGCAATATAAGTTTTATCAAAACTGAATTTTTGTACAGTGAGAATGAAGATTCTGATACTGATTTTCACATGGAATAATTCGGGATGTTGAGATCGCCCTGTGTTGCCCCTTCAAACGATCCTACTATCTTCACGATTCTTCATGCTATATCATAAACCTGAAACTAGATTGTAATGAATGATGACTATTTACTTTCTCAATTTCAAAGAATTTTAGAAATCATCTCAATTTTAAAAATTCTAATCGGTTTTACTGTCCTCCAGAGATGTAGACATGGTCATGACGAAGGTATGACTGATTCTGTGACCAAACATGAAAAAAATTGAATAATATCTATGTACTACGTCACGGCTAGAAAAAAGGGCAGGGTCCAAAAAGACAATTGATGAAATTTTAATTTCTGAAATTGAGATGATTTAGGCCCAGTATTACCACGGCCAGTTAGTATTTATCTGAGAGTTGGTGAAAACAAATAGCATGGGTAACCATGGTGATAACAAGTTTGAACTGTCAGATCAAGGCTAACTGGACTTGGTAATACCAGGCCTTAGTAGTTTTCTTTAAAATTAGGCAGATAAATATTGCTTTTATTGGTAAACTAAAAATCTAGTTTCAGGGTTATGATGTCTTGATAGGGGACCAATGACTTAGTGTCAAGTTTCCGATGTCAAGTTTCCGATGAAAACATTGAATAATGATTCCCGAATAATGTCCGCACAATTTACCGGCACACACAGCGCAGTGGTTAGCACGCTCGCTTCATGTGATCCAGGAGGGGCAGGGGATATCGGAGCCGGCTCGATCCTCGCCATCATCGTTCATCTTACAGGGGTTTTTCATGGGTTTCCCTCTGTAGTCTAGGCTAATGCTGGGATGGTTCCTACATCAAGTCAGCCATGACCGCTTCCTTCCCTCTATCCTTCCCATTATTACATGTCACTTGTGAGATCTTGGTTACATTGCTCATAAATAATAAATAAATAAATAAATGTTGCAGGTGTAGACGCAGAGGAGTGGTTACGATTCAAAGCGCTAACAGCCGGCGTTGACTCCGTACTAAAGAAGACCCAAGGAGATCTTGATCGTATCAAATCCACGAGCTACTTCCAGCGTAAAGCTCCGGTTTCTACCACCACTTCGTCTGTCTCGGCCGTCTCCGCCCCCCCTCCCGCGCGTCCCAGACCACCAGATCCACAAAAAGAACACAGGTGAGTACGTTCTTGGAATATGCATGGTCTAAACTAATCTAATTTCATGAATATGGAATTTGGAGTATGGTTTTCACAACGATTGTTTCAAGGGATATTTATCACAATGTCAGCCGGTATTGTTGGTCTAAAATAAAATTGTGTTTTTTCATGTCACGTAATGCAGTCTATCAACGAGAGCTGGAACTCGAACGGTGAAACTATACTGTTTATTGACTGTTAATTCTAATTTCTGATCATATATAACAATACAGAAATTATTTTCATCAGAATATTAATTATTATATCTAATATTTTCGAATATTAGAGTTTTAAGGCGCATCGACAGCGAGGTCATTTAGCGCGCTCTAATATTTTCCTAATATCTGAAGTTTTCACTATAGTTAGTATGCACTTACCTGACTTTGTTAGAAATAAATATTTGGGAATAAAAAAAACATCTCCAATATTATATTCATGTATTGATGATTTTGATAATGAAAACAATGTATTATTGAACTGAAATCAAAATGAATTGGAAGTCCTACGATCCGAACATACATTCGAATGGTGGTATTCTCTACAACTTCCGCAAATCATGCCTTGACTTCTCATACCGGCCGTCTAAAGTTGAAGTAGGCTCTACTTGGTCTGGGAAAATGCTCTCTCCTGCGATGTTTTCTCTTGCTTTGATTGCTGGGAAGTTACTGTCGACTGATGGTTTGACCAATGACAAGTGAAACAGTCTTCATAGGAACTATACACTCCTTTTCGTTTCGCTACCTTCTCATATTATTATTATTCATCTATGTATTACTCTAATAATGAAATTGACAGATCTGTTCATTTATTTATGTATTCAGAGTATTTATATTGAATGTAATTGAAATTTTATAAGACATAAAATTAATGTCACTAGGTCCGAGTATTTTCAAGACGTGATATTCTTCCATTCCCCACGGGCAACAATAGGCTATAAAAACTTGATGATGGATAACCTTTTAATGGAATATAAAGTCATTGTAGAATCATCGTAAAAATTTCCAGAGATCATATTCAACCATTTAAACTTGTTTTCATTCATTTATATTTGTTTGGAATCACTCAAACAGTAAAACATGAAAAACATTGCAAATATTTGTGCTATTTTTTAAACTCGTTTGACGAAAAAATGTGAAAGAACTTGATAGCTGTAATGAATGAATTACTGCTGATAATAGCGCAGCCATTCTTCCTTACAATTGATATCAGTTTCATGAGGCACAACTATTTAAAATTTTGAGTGTAGAGTATTTCATTTTTTGTACCACCTAAAAATTTAAAACTCAATGAGGCACTTAGGATAACTGAATAGCAAGATTACAAACAATAAACAACTGTGATTAGTTTTGAAGTTCATTGACAATGTTGATAAGATAAGTATGGCAGAAATGCTTCCGGTCACATTAACTACGTACGTACGGTCGGTCGGTCGGTACTCAGTCTCAGTCGATGGTTATCTTTATTTGTACAGTCTAATTAACTGGCTACCAGGAAGTTAGTGTTTGATAGCGTAGTAACCAGTTATTAAATATTGTACAAAGTACAAGTGATAATAATGTAAGTAGGTAAAATGGTTATATAATACGCTAATATTGTTGTTCTTTGTGAACGTAGCGTTCAAGACAAATTAAGAAATATATTTTCTAGAAAAGCGTATGACAGTAATACTTACCAGTTACCATACAAGTCTAATAGAGTGAGAATGTCTGAATAAATCATAATTTATGCAACTTATTACAAAAATATTGTATTTTAGTTGGCTTCTAAAATTAGACAAGAGGCTAATCACATCGTAGTTTTATGTTGTTAGCTAAAATCCCTTAAAAAGAAGTTGTAAAATGTCACTAGTTCTTGCCTGACTCAGTTTTAATGTACTCTCAAATGTGTTAGTTTATATCCTAACAGGATGTTTAGGTAGTTTTATTACCTTAATAATCAGGATTATATTACACAACAATGTAATTATTCAGTCATCATATTCAAGTAATATCATTGCACAGGTTCCCATTGTGGAATGAAAGTTAAATTGTGTTGTAGCACTGTACATTTTGCATATTGTTAGATATATTACATTTTTAAATGGAATTATTATTATTAATTAATGTGCATAAAAATTTACTATCATTCTCGTGAGACGTTTCATGAATGTTTCAATTGACAGGTGGGTTGGTTTCGAGGAAGGATCTCGCATAGACGACCCTCCTCCGCAAGGACCCGTCGAAGAAGCATCCGCGTCAGCTCTTCCGGAACCAGAACCGGAACCAGAACCCGAGCCAGAAGAGAGTGAAGAGGAGGAAGAAGAAGATGAAGATATATTCGACACTTCCTACGTGGACGTTGTTACTAGCGGGGAAGTCAAACTAGCTTACATTCCAGACAGTCCTATCGAAGAAGTAGACGAATACGATCCTTTCGACACATCGATAGTCGATACCGTAATCAAACCAGCTGTCGATAAGAAAGGGAACAAATTAGTGAGTTTAGGCTGTGCTGTTGATGTTTTGTCAGGTATTCTAGACAAAGAGAAAGTCTTAAATGCCGTTCTACCGTCAGCGGCAGTAAAGAGAAGAGCAGCTCGTAGAACTCAGGGTGACCTATTATTGGGCAGTTTTAGTTTCGACGAAGGGGAAAGTGTTAAAAGTGGCAGCACTGTAACACAAACTGTAGCGAGTCTTTTGGACGACGATGCACCTCTAGGTTCAACAGACGGATTCATACCGACTGAAGGGTTCGTACCGACATCGGGATTCATACCTTCGTCAGATCCTTTTGAGACACGAGACGAGGAACAGAAAGACGACTACAAAGATTTGGTCGCCGAGTTTGATTATCTCGGCGAGAAAAGCCACGAGTCAAACATCTGCGTTGCTGGTAATCAGAATATAGCTGTTGAAGACGATTTAGAAGACGAATTTGCAGCTTTAGCAGCCGAATCAGTCACAAAGAAAGATTCTGATGACCCTTTCAACACAACGTTAGTTGAATCAACGAATGCTCAATTCCCACGGTCACCTGACGTTGACATAGTCTTGAACGAAAACCAAACTTGGGCCGAGTTTGAATCGAAGCCAAAGAGGCCGGGACCGCCTCGACCTGCCCAGCCACAGAACTTTGATCATGCCATTCTTGCGCTCGCCAAAGATCTAGATATCGAAGATTTAGAATCAGATCCATTCGACACATCATTTGCCGAGAACATCCTTCCGGGCAGAGTTGAGTTACGTCTCATCGAGAACGAGATCCTACACAACGATATCGAAATCAACGAGGCTCGTATTCTATCTCGAAGCGACAGTGATTTCGACTTCAATCCGCGTGCCGAAGAGGTTTTATCATCGGTCAGTATTCACATAACTGACCCTGCCGGAGAACGTCAGGACGAACTACGATCGTTGAACCGTAGTCATAGAGATCTCCTAGGCGGTAGCACGACCGATCTCTCGAAAATATGCAACGAGCCTATTGAGCCTGCCGGAGCAGAAGACGATTATATCGATTACGTCGATCCGTTTGACACCTCCGTCGTTGACGTGTTGACAGCACCAGGAAAAACAGAACTGAAATTCCTTGAAAAAGAGTTGCTAGGAGACGGAGGATTGAAAAGGAGTTTGAGCGATCCGGAATTCGATCCTAGAAACTTAGACGACGATTTTGATCCGCGTGGACAGGAGGTGGCTAAGGATAGGCCAGTTTTATTGGATATTCATAAGCAATCGAAGATCGTTGCGTTTGACTTACCGACGCCTTCATCTCGTCCAGATTTGCTAGTCGTCGGTCACGAAGAAGGTTCGCGGGTATCGTCGAAACCTTTGACACCGTTCTACGTCGAGAAAAACCGTGAGAATATATTCATTGACGAAGATGGCAGTGACGTAGATCCGTTCGATACGACTTTTGCCGCCAATATACCTCCAGGGAAAGCTGAATTGAAACTTATTGAAAGTGAATTTGTTGGTGGTGATATAAAGCAGAGTTTGTCCGATCAGGATTTCAATCCCAGAGACGAGAACCAGCTCACGGCCCCGCAAGACGTTAACGTAAATTTAGGACGAAGGTTTTCGGAAATACCACAGGAAACGAGCGTCAATTTGGGTCGGCGGGCTTCTGATTTCACCGGTGATAAACGCAGAGTTCCACCGAGAAGTTTGAACATAAAAAGTGTTGCGCCTGCACTTCCGGTGATCCCTGCACGTATCTCACCTCAGAAGCCTGACTTGCTGGAAACGGTCGAGGAACACTACGCTAAACATCTGACGCCAGCAATCGAGGAGCAAATAGAATACTTGGACCCTTTCGACACATCGATTGCGAGTAACTTAGTTCCCGGTAAGGCCGAGTTGAAACTTCTCGAAAAGGAGCTCATTACCGATTCAGGAGAAAGTTCCATCAAAAGGAGTTATACCGATCCAGACTTCAATCCCCGGGATTCCGTGGAAGGAGTCCAACCAGTTATTGGCGAAAGACCGGATCTTCTGAATCTTCCGACCTCACCTGGAATCAAACCGTTGACTCCGTTTGGAGCCAATTCTCTGGAAGAAACGTACGACGATATCGATCCATTCGACACGTCACTAGTCGGTGATCTTATCCCGGGAAAAGCAGAACTCCGGATACTTGAATCTGAACTGTTTGGCCAATAAAGCGCGATGGCTTTCGAAACCGCAGGTAAGAGTGTGAACCCTTTCCTGATGGAAGATGTGCCCGATTACAATGAAGAGCCGAGTGGAGGCAGCTTCAACCCGTTCCTGTCCAATACCGAGTACACGGTACCGGAAACTTCCGACAACCCTTTCCTCAACAACGCCGAAGCGGATCCTTCCCCGTTCAACTCGTCGTCAACAAACCCTTTCGCAGATTTCAGCTACGACTCGACAGCACCCACTAATATTTTCGGAACCGACGAAACGCAAAATTCGACCGACTATACAAATATTTTCTCTTCCGAACCGTCGCCTCAAAATGATTTCTTCGCGATGGAGCCCGTCAAACCCGAACCCCCACCGTCGTTGAATCTCATGGAGGAACAAAACGATTATTGCAACGAGACGTCGCAGATATTTGGAGTCGAAGAACCGACGTTGCCTGCGCCACCTAAAAGACCGCCACCACCACCTAGGCCTAATTTACCACCGTCAAAGGAAACTGTCGACTTGATATTGAGTGTGACTGGAGCGATGGACGCAACTTCGTCTCATTTGTTGGATCGTCTGCAAGCCACGAGGACGCCCAGTCCGACACCGATACGGGATCTGCATACGCCCAGTCCCACTCCGGACTCGCACTTCGGAGATCTCCTGGAGACAGGGGACAGCCGGCTCACACCGTTCCCCGAACATTCGGATGTTAATCTGTTGGGTGAGTAAATAAGGAACAGCCAGGATAATTTTATATGAATACTTGGAAACAAATAACACTACATTCGAAATGAATACAAATGTTATGGCCCACTTATTATTGAATTGTAAGCAAGTGTTGGTTTTTATATTTTAAATTTTACATCAGTCTAGAAAGCCCTGAAGTTTATAAAGCCTAAATCCAGTTAGCCTTTATCTGAGAGTTGTTGAAAACAAATAGTATGGGTTCCCATGGTGATACAGTAACAACTAAAACTGCCAGTTCTGTTAGTAATTCAGGTACCAGTACAAATTTAAATAAGGGAAATTGAAAAATTACATGTGGTAACATTTAGTGCAGAATATATGAGAATGTACGTACATCCACATGAATATATAATGTACAGAATAAAGATTTGTTCTTGTCCATCGCTGGAATTCCGTAATGGAATTCCTGGACCGTGACACATGGATGTCCCCGATGACTACAAAATAATTAGTAATATGGTGAATGTTCATAACTAATTTAATTATTATCCTACAGGTGATGATCCCATCATCCCAACAGGACCACCCGCCATACCCCCAAGTCATCCAGGTGCCGCTCCAGCCCACCCACCAGGCCCGCCACCACGTCCAGGACCGCCCCCAGGACCGCCCCCGCGACCCCAAAGGCCGCCCGAGCCCCAACACGATGACATGTTCGACATGTTCGGCACATCGCACCCTCCCGTGCCGACAGTACCTACCAGTAACGCTGACATCCTGGGACTGTTCAACGCTCCGCTACAAACAAAACCCCAGCAAAATGCTGATCTTTTGAGTGACGATTTCATCATGGAACCTCAGACCATTACAACAACGCAGGAAAACAATGCCTCGGTAACAAATCAGCCCACGAATGAATTTGTATCTCTCTCGGAAGGTTTTGCTTTGGATAATTATTCAGAAATCAACGATAATATTGTAAAATCAGAGAGTTTTACTACTGAAGCACAAATACCAAAGCCTGATTCCTTTCCAGAAGAACTGAAGGAAGCGGTGATTGAAACGTCCAGTTCAATTCCGGATATAGTTAAACCAATTATCCCGGAATCGTTTGTCACAAACATACCCGAGACATTTAAAACCGAGCTCTCAGACGACTTTGGTACTGGAATCCCAGATAATTACACGCCGGTATCGGAGAATTACGGATCAATGCACGACACATTCGGGCGAACAATCGACGATGGTTTTAATGCTGAACAACCCGACACATATCCTGCCGTTACGGAATCGTTCTCGACAACCATTTCCGACACATTCGGTTCCATGAATAACGATTACAATGCCGTTAACGATAACTTTGGAGCAACAATCGATTCTGGTTTCGGTTCAAATCAACACGATACGTTTCCAGCGGTCTCGGAAACTTTCTCGACAATTTCGGATACATTCCCTCCGGCCGTTTCAGAAACATATTCCTCAGTACCAGATTTTGGTACAGGCATCAACGATGCGTACGGCGCGATAGGGGATAATTTTGGTTCTGGAATCTCCGATACGTTTGGTATGCCCGATAATACTGCACCGATCGTGGCAGATACTTTTGGATCTACATTTGGAACGTCGATACAAGAGACTTTCGGTTCTGCGATCGATGCTTTCGGTTCTCAGCCGGCCCAGAACGGTTCGTTTGATGACTTTGCGAGCAAGTTTGATAACATCGCGTCGAGGGAGGACGGGCAAGGAACGCTAGTTGCTGCCGCAGAAGATCCGTTCGATCCATTCGGCTCGGCTGCTGCACCGGACACCTCGGGAGGAGACGGTAAGGATAACAATGAACTGTACACACTTAGCATTTGATCTTAAATTGGTCAAATTGGGCAACTTCAAACTTTCATATTCTGTCAAATTGGAATTTTCTCAATTTTCCTTTTGTTTTTCTTGTTATTTCAACGCGTATATTAGTACTTCCATTCTTCTCCTGATACTACTCAATTGACCTATCAGTAGCACTGAATATTTATAAAGGCCTATAATTTTCTTCTCCAATTTTCACCCTTAGCCAACATTACTGTTGAACTCCAAGAGTCGGATTTTATTATCATTATTTTCACGTAATTATCAACTTCTATGAAAATAAGTGAAAGTTCCAAATATTATTTTTCAATTTTCAAAATGATGATTTCCCCTTGTAGAAAATGAAGTTATTTTAGTTATAAAATATTATAAATATTATTATTTTAGTAATATTGATATATAATTTAAGTACCTTGTGTCAGAATATGGTTACAAGTTCAGCCAAGCCAAGAGATTCATTAGTAATGAACAATTTTGATCTCCCAGAACCTTAAACCCTACAATAGTGAATAGTATGCACATGTATTTATGAAAATGTTGACATGAATTATAGACACGGCAAATGATAAATTATATTTTTTCCAGCATGGGGAGCTTCAGCCGCAGGCGGAGAAGTGTCGGGAGGTTTTGGCGCGGATGAAAGCTTCGACGCGTTCCTATCGATGAACGAACCGCCACCCGTTCCCGCCATTCCACCATCTAGGGTCAAACGCCACGAGTCTAATGACTCGGACGAAGGGCAGAAGAATTTCTCTGTGCTTATCAGGTATAATGTGAAACCAGGTTGATAACAAAAACATTACATCTTCAGAAATATTGCTTTGAATACTAGCTTGATGATTATTAGCTGCAAGAAATATTTACTTTTACCAATTTTGAAGTTGGTCTATCTTCATATGAAATGTAGCATTTTCTAGCCAACTAGTATGCAAAAAGACGTGAGCTGCAAACTCTAGGTTAACAACTATGAAATTATCAACGGAAATTCCACAATCTCTCGGACTATGTAGTCTGAGGAGAGGAAGCTGTCCCAATACCACTTACTGTTGATAGTTATTCAAGGGAATAAATAACGATTGTTTTCAAATTGACAATTGATTTCTCCAGCAATTCTATATTTGAACAGACTTTTCGAGAACAATCCCAAATTTCCACAAAATGGCTGAATGAAGCTAAATACTCTGAAAGAGACGGGGTGAAAAATTTTGACAAAGAATTTAATGTTAAATGAATTGAAATACTGGGCCTATGAAACATAGAAAACCAAAAATATATATTATCTTTGTAAAATATTTTGATTTGATAGTCTATTTCATTAATGCTAAATTCCTGCATCTTTACCTATACATGAACCAGTTTTACAAGAAAATAATCAAATGTATTAACAATATAATAAACTCTTTATTGTTACAACAAATAAAGTTACCAGTATGCAGATGTGAAACCTATACTATTTCTTTGAAATCTAGTATTTTCACTAGAATAGTTATTAAAATGGACGAATAGTTCAGATCAAACTACAATCAGAATTTTCGCATGTTTCCCACCAGACCTCGCAATATAGATGGCGAGATGCCCCCAACGTCGTTGGGCCCTCTGACAGCGCTAGCCCCGCCCCCTAAGAGTCCGCAGAACAACAACACGGCGTTCACGGACACCAGTCCTCGGTTCAATCCGTTCGACAAGAGTCTCGAGCTGTCACAGCCGCTGCCGCCACAGGGCGAACCCGAGGGAGCGCTCGAAAGAACAGACTCTCAGGTGAATACAGCCATTTTACGGTTTCGATGACAAAATCTGATATCAGGTTGATCCAATTTTTTATAATATGCAATCAATCAGAAAATTAATTATTTTACAACAGAAAAAATCTATCGATAATCAATTATTTGATTAATTGCGAATATCTTCTGGGGCTCTTCCTTGCATGCCAACCGCATTTCCATAATCCAAAATCAAGCCAACTAAATCTTCGCTGGATCCACCGCGGTAGAAAAACTTGTAAACCTCATTTTGTAAATCACCAAATAGTAAATACTCACTCTACTTGTACTCTCATCCAGGCTCTGAGCGCTTTCATCCCCAATCATCCCAATCTTTTCCCTTTTCACCCTGCTGTTCACAAACTTGCCACAAGAAATAAAATCAATATTAGAACACTAGTTCCAGATTAGAAAAACCAGAAATATGATGGAAAGAGCACACTAGCTCTTGACGATCTTAGTCAAAAACTAATTCATCACGATAGATAGTAATAATTATTATGATATACAGTAACTTAATACTAGATAGTTTTTTACTAAAACAAGAATGAGAACCATAACCATGTCCCACAACAGAAACTGACATAACATTTTTAAAGTTTTGTTTGTGTAACATATCAAAAAATATACATATTAGTCATCAAATAAAGTTATTTCTGTTTGTATTTCAGGAAACTCCACCCACTCCCCTGTTTGACGAAGACGTGTCACAGCCGTTGGAAGACTTCCCGCGAGTGCTTTACACGGGAGAAGGGTGGGAGATGCATCTACGACAGCCGAACAAGAAGAAAATCACTGGTCAACGGTAAGCATAGACTAGTTACAATGTTGGTAAACATGACGGTGCGACGTACTGTAAGTGAACCTAAGCTGCTATCAAGGCACTTGGATCAAATAAATTCAGCAATAACAAAGTATCAGAGCACTACAGCTGGGGGTATAGTAATATACAAGATTAACCATTCCTGTGTGATTTAAAACTGTATTAGAAGATAATACCAAAACAAACAGTAGAAAAGCAGTAGGCCCATACTAACAGCATGGTTACAGCAACCTTGAATCTTGGGTTCAAGTTAACGAAGTATGAATAAATGAATGAATGAATAAATAAAATTGATAAATGAATATAAATGGGCCAATATTTTTTCCACATTAACCTCTTTCACACAAGTGATTGGAACGAACTTGGGGAAAATAGACGATGTGTTGAGACGTTGATAGAATGTTCAATTACTAATAATTTGATTTGTAATTGAGTGTAGTTATTGTTTTGTTTTATATATGATTTAATTTAATTTGAGTGTTAATCTTGTATTGTGTAACATATTTGAATTGTTTTGTAGCATAAGAAGTTTATAGACTCGCCACCGCATATAGCTGCATTTGCGAGTTAGACAATAGGCCTATAGAAATAAATAAATAAATGAAAAAAGGCAATTTTAGTTAATAATTGGTGTTCAACTTTTCAGATTCTGGAAAAAGGTGTTTGTGAAACTGGTACACCAAGGAGACAGTCCAGTGTTGCAACTTTACAACACGAAAGACGACAAGGATCCGTTCCAGGAGCTTCCGTTACAAGCCTGCTACTCCGTGTCAGACATCGGTAAGTTTCACGACGAATAAAACTTACGGAGACTTTATTTCTAAAAGTACATATGAATGATATTTCACATTCTACTTTTTTTTATCAGATATAGGCCTATTAAGTAATATTCATTTTCAGTTAGTAAAGAGTAGCGTGTGATTTTTAGAATCTATTCAAAATTTTCTCAGACTTTGATAATACTCTCGTCTCACTCTCGATAACTTTGGAGAGAAGAAGATATGTGATTAAATTTCGTGTAATTCGTACAAAACCGACGTAGAATGAAGTATTAAAACAAAACATTAAAAGCTAATCGAGAATTATGTTTCTCACATCTTTAGTATTTTCATCTCAGAAAACAAACTCAATTTATGATTCAACCTTTATGGTTTATTAAGCATCTACAGTCAAACCTCTATCCATCGTTTTTCAAGAGACCAGTAAAATAGAACCATCCATCCAGGAAAACTATCCATCCAGGAACATTTAACATTGATTATATGGGAGTGGGGTTAGAAAAAATGAATGATACATCCAGGAAAACGATAGATCCGGAAACGATGCATAGAGGTTTCACTGTATAGTTTAACATCAATTTCCTATTTCAATTTATTCTCATCTTTACAATTCACACAAACTGTACAGGAGAATATTTTATCTAATAATGAGGCCAATAATAAAATATGATGTAAAAATGTATAAACATAATTTACTGCACAACAAGGACACAAATCCATTATATTTTCAACTTCACTATTCATCATTTTCATCCAATCAGAGTCAATCAAGACAACGAGAGGAGAATTCTAAGCTCGTTATTCTTGTAGGTGCTCAGCAGTTTGACAACTTCGGCAAGATTTTCACGGTGAAGCTGCAATACGTGTTCTACAAAGAGCGACCTGGCGTGAGACCCGGACAAGTGACCAAAGCCGAGAGAATAACGACGAAACTCAGCCAGTTTGCCGCGTACGCGATTCAAGGAGATTACCAGGGCTGTAAGGAGTTTGGCAGCGATCTGAAGAAATTGGGCTTACCGGTTGAACATGCGCCTCAGGTATGGTTAATTTCAGTTCAGTTATCTTTATTTGTATTTTATTCAATTTCAAAAAAGTGATAGTCATTGTTTGAAGAAAAACACAACCCTGAAACTATAATTGATTGAATTATGAAGATATTCATTCTGTTAATTTTATAGAAAACTAGAAATCATCATCTCAATTTCAGAAACAATCTCTATTTGTTCTGTTCTCCAGAGACCATGAGTCATGACATAGGCATTATCACTTCTGTATAGAAATAGAAATAGATTCGAGTAATGTCTACGTCATGTCTCAGAAAGAAAAAGCCGGGTCCTAGAGGACAAATCAATTAATTTAAATTTATGGAATTGAGATGAGAATTTCTGGTTTTCCCTAAAATTAGATAAATAAATATCTTCATTATTTGTTGAAATCTAGTTTAAGGGTTGTGATATTTTTTAAGAAGTACAAAGTAGACGATGGTCAACCATATCATCATATACGTGAATAAACAGTGACTTATAAAGTTACCCCGTTCACGTTACACGTTTTCTCTACTTTGGGTCCAGATGCTCGACCTACCGTGTATCATATAGACTATCAACATAATTTCATTAAGTCATTTTGTCTTATAATTAGGAGATCATTAGAAGAAAAAAGTGTAAATCAACTTGGGTTTGGTGTTACAAATAAAAAAATTGTTGGTTAAGCGTTCACAAAAGAATTAACTTGTTATTACCATTGGTTACCGATGCTATTTTTCAATTTAATGAAGTTTAATTACTAATTAGTACATTTTTATTATTTGTAAAATGTAGTCTTCAAGGTATTTACTGGAGCCTAAATTGTTACAGATTTCCCAGCTGTTCAAGTTGGGTTGTGCGAGTTTTGAAGACCTGAAATCGTTCAGCGTTCAAGTCGAAGAATCTTTATTCCGATTGGCCGTGCACCGCGACCGAGCGCTCAACTACAAGACGGAAGAAGTCCAGATAACGGCAGTCGACGAGCTTTACGTGGAACAAGATTGCTACGGTCACGTCGAGAAGCAGATTGCGAGAGTGCGTTTGTTTTTCTTGGGATTCTTGGCAGGTGGGTGAAGAAATATTTTACAATTCTATTTTAATGATGAACTTTCACATCGATACCATCGTACATATCAGTAGACCTACATAAACTTTACCAAAATGAAAAAAAACATTCCGAGATATTCGTATACTGAATTTAATAACTCTATAAACTATAACTCTTTCAATTGGAAACCACACCTTGAGAAAATATATTAAAATTGTTGAAAATATTATATAAATATATGTTATGTTATGTAGGGCCTATTATAGGCCTAAATAATTATTATAAAAAATATTGAAATTATTAAAATTAAACCAAAATATATTATATGAAAATATTGGATTATAACAGCCATACAATTATAATGGTTGTATTTGTGTCTGCTACGTTGGCAGACCTTTTTCTTTCGTGGATACAAGTGGAAGTAATATTACGCCGAACCCGTTGGAACGTTAACTGTAGATTCTTGATGAAAGCAGAAACATTCGGTCAACTTTTGTCCCTGTGTCTCCAGGAATGCCCGACGTGGAATTGGGGGTCAACGACATGTGGCGGCAAGGCAAGGAAGTCGTCGGGCGCCACGACATCATCCCCGTCGTCACGGAAGAGTGGATCCGATTGGAGAACGTAGAGTTTCACACTTGCGTTCAGCTCGACGAGTACGAGAGAACGCACGTGATTAAGTAAGCGAACCCGAACTGGAAGTAATCCAAACATTCCAAGTTACATGACTCCAGAAGATAATGTAGGGCTACTGAGAATAAGAATCAACAGCTCAAAAAAAGTATGAAAAACCATACAAAATAAATTATTGCAGCTTGGAATTTATATTGAAAAGTAGGCCTATGGAAACGATTAATTTTATCCTTCAAAATCAATTGTAATTATTTGATTTATTATTTATTCATATTTTTTATACTTTTAAAAAATCCCTAATATATACCTACTGATATATTTTTATCAACAATAAGGTTTTCAATTCCATCTACCCCTACCTGAATTTAATCATGGTTTAAAGTTTGAACAATATAATATATTATCTTCATTATATCTGTTATCCGTGTTGATAATATTATTCCATAGCTTCTAGTCCGTCCTCCTGGCTCAGTTAGATAACGCTTCGCGTAAGAATCTGACGTCAAGTCGGACTAAGGTTCAAATCTTGAATAAGATGTGAGGTTTTGAATAATGTGCACCCCCATATAACCTAGCTGTTGATAGGATGTGCTGAAAAAACGATAACAATTATAGTTTCCACAATTATATTCAATTTGATAAATCTTACTCACCGTAGATTGATACATCGATTGCTAATGATTGTTTCCTGACCCTAGATTCAAACCACCAGACGCTTGTTATTTGGAACTGATGCGGTTCCGCATTCGACCACCCAAAAACAGAGAGCTACCGTTGCAAGTGAAGACCGTCATGTGTGTCACGGGCAATAAGGTAAGATATCAAGATACAAAAATGTGCTAATTAGTAATTAAACTTTGTTAAATTTGAAAAATAGCATCGGTAACCAATGGTGATAACAAGTTAATCCTTTCGCAAACGCTTGACTAACATATTTACAGATTTACAGATCAACGACAGATAAATTGCTCACAAAATAGATTCTTTAAAATTGAATATTTTAAAGATTTGGTGGAATATTATGATGAATATAGTGTCGAAGATACTAATACTTCGTAGCTCACTGGACTGAAGCACCGCTTTTAAAAACTGAAGTCACCGTTGGTTGTGGGTTTGCCTCCGCATGAGGTATTGGTTTTTGAAAGCGTCCTTTCACGTATCGTCACTTCATAGTTTCTTCATCAACTGCTCATTTGTATCCCCAAATAATTCAACTGTTGGTGGGGTTGTTAACCAAACAATGACCATCATTACGAACATTTGTATAAGCAGTTCCATTATTTTGTATTGAGTACCACTATGACAATAATAAAGTTTATTATGTCATTTGATCCATTCTACTTTTTTTTTTAAACAGTAGTGAAACAGTTTTTTTTTTCAATAAATGCTAGAATGAAAGGATACAAAAGATACAAAATCTTTTGTATGTCCTTTGTACTTACATACAAATTTATGAAGAGAAAATACCAACTCAATGATCAATTCATTTCCATCATAAATTAATCAGCTTACTCCGTAATACTAATTTTTTTCAGAGTTCGTGGAAAAAGTAGTAGAAAATTTGGTCTGTTGATTCTTGTGGAACCTACTTTCTAGCACTCATGTCCAGTAATTTTTTTTGTGCTCTATATGTGTATTTTCTCCAACCTGTACCCACCTCATTATTTCTCACATTACTTCTATCTCTTACTCTGTATCATACTCTATCGTTCATCTCCAATATCATCCATCACAAATTATTGACATTCTTATAAAAGCCCGGTGCAGTGAAACCTCTATCCATCGTTTGTCAAGGGACCAGGAAAATAAAACCATCCATCCAGGAAAATTTTACATTGATTATATCAGAGTGGGGTGAGAAAAAATGAATGATACAAGCAGGAAAACGATAGATCCGGGAACGATACGTAGAGGTTTCACTGTATTTCAATAGTTCGAAGTAGATCAACTGTTAACGGAATTACCTGTGTTATTTGATTGACTGATTGGTCAATTAACCTAATAGACACCGAGCAACGAACAAATGAAAAACCAGATATTGACATTTTTGTTGTTACGTTTAGGTTCAACTGAACTGCGACATTTTGGTGCCTGGCTTCTCGAGTCGTAAGTTGGGACAGATCCCGTGCGAGGACATCATGGTTAGGTTCCCGATACCGGAATGCTGGATCTATCTGTTCCGCGTTGAAAAGCATTTCCGTTACGGCTCAGTCAAGTCAACACACAGGCGGTAAGGAGAAAATGTTACATTACAGCATTAGGTACCTTACATACTCTCTTGTAACCCTTCAAGTTCAATTCAGTTTGGAAATCTGCTGAATATTTTTCAGAAATGTTTTACCAGTTAATTGACATTATCAATGCAGTAATTAAATTACATTTTCCCTGGACTGACCTTTATGTCTATGAATTATGATCATCTTAACTAATTTTAGCTTCAAATTATATTTTATTTTACTGTTCAACATAGGTGCTGATGCCTTAATGGTTATATTCCGGTAACTTTCATGCAGTAGGTGATATAATTAGATTGGACAAAATGATAATTTTTTTTCGTTTTTTACATTTTATTGTTTCCCAAAAAAAAAAAAATTTTTTAGAAAATATTTCCCATTTTTGTAGAACATTTTCTCAAATTTCTCGAAAAGTTTTCAAAATTTCTCGGGTCTTATCAAAAATAGTAGCAAATGTTTCAAATTTATGGTTGATGCTGAATGAATTTTTCAAATTCTGTGTCGAGATTAAAAGCATCATTATTGAACATAACCGATGTACATTATTAAATGCTTCGGGTGAATTAACTGTTGCTTCTCACCTGACAGGACCGGCAAGGTGAAGGGAATCGAACGCTTCCTCGGAACGATGGAGACGTTGGACCAATCGCTGATCGAAGTGACCTCGGGTCAAGCCAAGTACGAACACCAACACCGCGCCATCGTCTGGCGGATGAGTCGGCTGCCGAAGGAAGGGCAAGGAGCGTATACGACTCACAACCTTGTCTGTCGGATGGGACTCACGTCTTTCGATCAAATACCGGACAAACTGGCCGATTATTGCTACGTTGAGTTCACAATGCCAGCTACGCAGGTAATATACTTTAATATGATTTATTTAGAAAGAAGTGTCTCTATGTAGACTCTGGCTTATATTCAAGATTGATAATTTACAGAGTAATAATGAATAGTAATGTAATATATGAAATGCCAAATGAAACAACAATTCGCATTTGAATAATAACGATGATGGAATAATATAAGGCAAAAAAATGAGATGCAGTAGAACTATCTGATTTTAGTTGTAGAAAATTGATATCAAAAAAATTAAAATAATAATTGGAAAATAAAATTTCAAAAAGAGTTTATTAATTTACATTGAATGATCACTACTACAGTGGGCCTTTACTGATAGAGATGAATTAATAAAAAAAAAAATTATCAATTTTTATCATTGAAAGAAGCGGTCTGAAATTTGCATTGATAAGTTTAGGTAGACACTACAATTCCTTATGTCCAGAAATCTTCTAGTCAAACCATTATACAGTATTTAGAAAAATTAACTGAATTAGTAATATAACTAGAATTGAAATATTCTGTTTGTGCCAAAAGAATAAGAAAGCACTTGTTTCCTGTCTGTTACAGGCTTCGCACATGACTGTTCGATCTGTATCGCTTAGCAACCAAGCCAAGGACGATCCACCGGAGAAATACGTCCGTCAACTAGCTAGGCACGAGTATAGGTAGGTCAGGGTATCATGTTGAATGTGAATACAATAAAATCTCATCTCACAGCCTTGTAACACCCATAATTACATTGTTACTATCTAGAAACTTTTTTAAAAAATTCAGTATAAAAGTCAATATTACTAAAAAATATAGTTGTACTGTCATTGTTTTGAAACTAGAGAATCAATAAAAATAGACAAGCATTTTTGTGTAGAAAATTCCATTTTATTAATTTTTTTGAAGTGCAAGTAATATGGACAAGTTGAGATCTTCTGTGCAATCTGTGTTGTAATGTGGAGAATTTGTGATATTTTGTTTGATTATACCTTAAAATCTGTAGATGGGTAATTTTCAAAAATAAATTTCATTTTTTTCAGTTCTGTATTTAAAGTAGGCCTATATGGACATGATAACAAAAATGCAGCAAAATAATTTTTTTGAGGTTTTGTAAGAGCTATTTTAATTAGACGAGACATGTGAAATGAAGAATTTCTCAAAAATTAAACTCACCACAGTCGATAACATTGTTTCTGTTTCAGGGTTGGTATTGAGCATACACAGGGCGAGGGTCCCGGAGCGTACGTATCGGCAACGATAGCCAAACCTGCCGCCCCCGCCCCGCCCCCCGTCGTGGACCAGCTCGATCAGCCGGAACCGATCGCCGAGTCAGACAGCGACTCCTCCAACTAAGCTCACATAACCTCACTCTATTGAAGAAACGCTGAATTATCCAAGTAATCGAGTATCGTTCGTAATGTAGTACCATGTAAGTGATCACTGTAATCTATTATAACAGACAGCACAGTCGCAGAATGTAAGAGGGAACTAAACGAATAGTTGAGAAATGTTTGTTAACAGCAATTAAATTATATTACGGTACATATTTATAAAATAGTTACAACGAGAAATTAAACTATAATATAAACGTCAAAAGTTGTTGGTATAGCTGTTAGAAATATTTGACAATGAGCTAAGAATCTGTTTGTTGTTCTATCTAGCAAATTGCTTAATATTCATCGCTGTTTTCAATGAGTTAGCCATACATGATATTAAATTATTATTTTAGTTCTCTCCTACGTTCTTGAAACAGAAATTGAGTTTCATAAATATTCACAGAATCTCTGTTGAATGTAATTCCGAAGAAACTTCATTCTCAACGTAGGTACCGTATTAGTAGTCCCGCAGACTGTTGAAAGTGAGTGAATCAATTCACTTCAAAACATGCAGACCTTTTTCCTTGACGTATATTTTCAAGAATAAGTCAAACCCCCACTATTATATGGGCACATCTCTTGTAGGGAGACAACATAATCATTCATCCATAGGTATTATATATATATTATATAAGTGGATAAACGTTCTATAAATGTTACATTTGAGCTTCATATAAAAAATATATTGCATACACAACATTAAATAAGTACTCCCAAGAAAATTAGCCATAAATAAATGTATGAATATAAAATAGTTGACATTAAAATTGATAATGTATCAATACTGGAATGTATTATATAACAGATTGCTGAGGTACGACTAGATAATAACGGACAATACAATTATTTTCACTAGAATAAGATTAATTGTTATCAATACGTAGCGTAATTTATGAACTTACATAATCAATTACGTAGATGTAGATAGTATTGCGTTAGTTACTTATTTATAATGCATTCCACGTATCATTCATAGGCTATACAATCTTCGGTTTTATCGTTATTTATTTATTTATTATATTTTTAATGCCACTGTTTCAACTCTTAATTAATGTTGATCGCCAATTGTGAAACGTATGTGTAAGAAAAGTAGAAACCTCGATATAACTTCAATCATCTAATTGTTACTGATACATAATAATCTTGCTGAACGTGAGAATTCTTGACCGACTTTCATTAGGCGCCACTAAAACTTTCACGTGATTACGCTGGAAGATTGTATTGGCTGTTATAAATTAGAACTGACTTACAAGTTGGCTACTCAAAAATTGTTATATATTGTAAAAAAAAACTAAAATAATGTAAATTATCTTTTCTGATTGTGTGAATTTCCGATTATTTGAGTGTAGGCGTTCCTACGTATTTTGAAGTATATTTGCTTAGCGCATTGTACTCGTATTGCAGCAACCTACCAAAGACGTTTATCTGTAAGTCCTCATGGCAGTTAAGAAAGGATTAGCCTCTAGCTAAGTTTAAGCGGAAGTGTAAACTTAAACGGGAAGAGTATCAGTATGTTACAAATTAAATGAAAACATTGTGGATAGACAATATAGTAAGTGAAAGTGTTTATATGTTTTCAACTTCTTTTGATATATTTTATACTTTGCTCTATAAATCTGAGTGCATTTCACATTCCGAACAAGTGACTGTTAAAACATCTTACTGAGTGATATTGCATCATTCACATTCCATTGTAATTGTAGCATATTAAATCGTGACCTTTCAAATCTTTATTTTCTGTAGTTAGAAATTGTTGAAAATTACTGTAATCTGGAAAAAATGGCAAAACACACTTCTGAATTCTGATATTATTGAGTTCACAAATTTCTGTTGAACTCTATAAATTAAGATCCACAATGCTTTTACGTAATTAAGTGGCTACGTCTCACATTATTAAGAACCGTTATCAAAATGTCCGGATACAAACTGAAAATTAACATCACTTATGTCAGAGATGAAACACAAATACTATTACCGGTATGCATATTAAAATTGCTTCAATATCTGTCATTAGTATCTTTGGAAATATGATAATTGGCAGCATAATTAATGCTACATATGCACTTCTCAACTTTTATGACATATCGATCCCGTTACTTATTTTCTTCTTTTTCTCCAATTTTTCCATTCATCTACGCATTTTCCAGGTCAACAATTTGTGTTTCTCGTACTTAAACTTTACGAGCATTTGCTTCAGCTATGCATTCAACAGGACGTTTTGAATATGGCCATTAATCTGTGTAGGCTTACTGCCTCTTGCCCATAATGTTAGCAGGAAGTGATTAGCACTTGATAGATATTAAATATTCTACAGTAGCAATTAGTATACTATATAGTATGTAGTATATAATAGTATATAGTTCAAGAAGGCACTAGAATCAGATAAGTGGAAGAATATTCACCGTTGATCGTAACTTTTGAAATATTGAATATATTTATGATAACATGAACATCTTTATTGGTGAAACAAATTGATTTGATTCTTAGTTGAAGTATAATATCAATAAAGATTCAACAAGTTAGTATTGGTACATTTTATGCTTATAGACGAGTGGCAGAAACAATTTATTCTTGCTGCAATCAAAATCAAAATAGTAGTAAGAGACCAGTTTTAAAATTGTATTTGAACCATGATATAGAAAGGGCATATCCCGCATATCTATGGTTCATAAATTAGTAAGATTTTTGTATTATTCGAAGGCTGAAAAATTTGATTACAAAAAAGGAACTTTTTCTTCTCTGAATCTACTTTCTTCTTGAGAATGTTCACACTCACGGCTAACAGACAAAACAAAAACATCAGTTTTTACTTTTGACGGATAGAAAATCTTGAATAATAAGTTAATGGCCAGAGTCAAGCATTTGGAGTGAACTAGGTAAGGTAAGAACCTTATTTTTTTTTTTTAAATATCCAAAGGGGTGAATTGGTGTTGACTATTTTCACAGAAATTGTTCTCAGTAGTAAAATAGCATTTACAGAGTTTTTCACTTTTGTGGTGAATCATCAAGGATTTTGTTCCACGGACATTTTTTACACGGATAGGATTTGATGGTAAATAATTAATCACCATTATGTACTGATATTTTGTACTATTCATTGAAAGACAAAAACGAGAAGTACAAAGAAGACTTTGTAATTTTTTTACATTTCATACAGCAAACTCCTCAATAGCCGGTAGTTGATTAACGAACAAAAATAAATTGTCAATAAAATGAAAAGGAATTACGTTGCGGAATCTATGATCAAGAAATGACGAATGAGTTGAGATGAAAGGTTATTTTATCAGATGTTTGTGGATAGTCGTTGATAGTTTGTAGAGTCGGTTGCTAAGGAACCATCCCAAGTATTGACCTGAAAGACAAGGGTAACCACGAATTACCGTGTCAGGATGGTCAACGATGGCGGGAATCAAACTTCGGTCTCTTGAATGACGTTCAGTGTCCTAGCCGCTAGACCACGCAATTCAATCTTTATTCACTTCTAGGAGAAAAATACATCCCAAAAATAAGGCAATATTCGTGACTAAAAGACATAATAGCAGTAAACATGATTTTCACGAGTATTCATGAATATAACAATAGGATTTTTGAAAATACCTGAAACGTAAATATATTGAAGAAAAAAACGCTTTACAAGCAATTCACGTTAATCGTTGAAACTCCAAATGCTTGCTTCTCTCGAGGCTATCTTCAACATTCAGTTGACAAGTGTGAACAAAGATATAATATAATATAGATAAGTGAAAAAATTGTGATAAATTTTATTTTTCATTATTGTTTATTTATCTATTTATTGGACCCCATTGGTGGGGTCCAGGGGTCAAATCTAGTCAAAAGATGTATATACTACTATTCATAAGGTCTAATATAAATTAACATTAAGAATTACCATATAAAAGGTGAGAGTATATCGTATAAGTATTAATTATAATTAATTAACATTCAAAATGAACGACAGAATCTTCTTTGTACCATCTTGGCGAGCCTTCCAAAACGAAAATGAACACTTTTCATTCGCTTTGAACAAATTTGGATATCATCTTTCGTAACGCCGCGCTACACTAAAATTACAAAAAGTAAACTGCAATTTCGGATCCGTTGTTGAAATCAATCGACTTTTTGATGTTACGTACTGAATTGAAATTTTGAAGTAAATAATTGTTCGATTGCTGTTTTTAAGGCTCTTCAAAATGTTCATATTCAAGAATTTTAAAATGTCAATCATACAAAAAAGGAGGAATCATGCCAGTGAATTATAGTGAAGACTACATAATAGTATCTTCAGTAGAATTATTACTAAGTCACCAATAGGTTTATTATTTAAAAATATGTATATAATGTAGATCAGAATTAATGTATAGGAAAGTACATTTCAATATTTAATCAATATAATAATGTTTGTCTTTGTAAAACAAAATATATAGTGAATATAATACGGAATGAAGAAATACAGAATAGAGGTGTTTGATAACACTGGAAAATTTCAATAAGACGGTTTTGTATTGTAGCGAACATTGAGAAGTAAAAAATCGTATGTGGCCGGTAGGTCTGGTCAAGAACAAGACGCGTTGAACGGTATCGTATGTTATTCTCAAACGATTAAAACTGGTGAATTGGTATCCCCCACAACATCGGCAAACATTGTGTAGACCACCAGCTTGATGTTTCATTCAAAATAAATTATAAAAATACCTATCATGGAAAATAGAAAATCAAAAGTAAAATCAAATGAAGATATGAAAATAAAATACTGGAATTTAATGCTCAACAGATAAATATAACAGCGCAATTTGGGTACTAATTTCGCCAATGTACTTGTTTTCTTATTGGAAAAATAAAACCAAAGTGGAACTGGCAATGTTGATCGAAGAATTCGATAAGTACACAGTTAAGCTGAATAATGTATAAAATCAAAGCCAACGTGTTAAAAGTTACCATTAGATAGATTTGCTTAAAACTAGGGTATTTGCTAGATTTGCTGTTGGACCACAAGACACACTTGATAATATGGTGGAGACAACTTTTGCACATAACTAGTGAATGGATTTGGTGACCATGCAAGCAACGTTTGGAAAGAGAAAATCAACAACTGACAGGGCTATCAGGTAGCGTAAAAGCAGACAGATGTTATATATATATATATATATATATATATATATATATATATATCCCAACTGACAAGTACGGTACAACTTGTTGTAAGCCAGTACAATGGCAACATCTAAAGAGCTTGGCTAAATCCTGTACGATACTGGGCCAGCCTCACTATAGAGATTATGATTCAAAACGATTCACAAAAAGTAGCACAATTTCTATGAAAAAAGACTTATTAGAAGTTACATTCAGTTATGAGCAAAAGCAATGTCTTCTAGAATCCTAATGGAAATGAACTGATATACCCTAGTGTTATGTACATAGGCACCTAGTTGTTGTGTTTAATTTTGTAATTTTTATTACTTTTACCATTCTATCATGCGATTTCAATAAGAGAAATCCATGCACTTTGCCAAAGATCTCAGATAATTAGGATACTATATAAATAGTAAAGTGTGTTTTAGCCTATATAAATTATAAATAAACACATCCGTACTGTTAATCATTACTTATTCATTAGTCATTACATATAATTATTCATAAATCAACAACCCAACTACTGTCTAATATAGGTGGGATTATAATTAAAAATATAAAACAACTGAGAATAGGAATAAACAGCATGGTATATAAATTTGTTTAAAAATTGTATAATCTTCTAGTCAGAATTTAACGTAAAAACTAAAAGTCTCTCAAAATGTCTTGAAAAAACTTTCTAATTCCGATACAGTGTAACTGTATAAACAGTAACATAAAACTGAAGTGTGAGTCTAATACAGCCATAGATGTGCATACCGCTAGCTCACAATCGATCGATCATAAGCCGCAGTAGATAAGTCAAATTTATTGTCGGATTTTTTGGATTTTTCAGTTCCGTTGGGTTTAAGCCCGAGTCTTAAAACCGCCCAGACTTAAAAGAAGGCACTTCATACATTCCACGACAAAATGTCTATGATAATTAAATATAATCGATTAATATTGTACTACAGCTTATTATTATATTATTTTATAAGAACCAGTGTGATAATAATAATAATAAAGTTAATATATTAGACAGACGAGTAGTAGTGTACTGTACATTATGTACATTACTGGAAATGCGCATAAAATATTCAATGAGTAGAATGTATATAAACCTATTCAATTTATAATCAATTGTATATTAGAAGCACAAAAACAGATCTGTACTTTCTGGCTAAAATAAGGGGTACTATTAGTTTGATGGTATGATAATTTTCAACTATTATTACGAAAGTTTCAAAATTTTTGCTTTGGAGATAATTTGAGCCTGTTGATACTAATGAAGGCTCCATAATGTAAATGATGATAAAAATGATGCAGAGCAGACCGTAGATTTTTTCTGGAGATGCGAGATGAAAAATTAAATTGAGAATTAATATTAATGGGATTTCATATTTTGGGGTGTAGAAACTCAGTTACAATAACAACCAATCAGTTTGTTGCTTAAGTTTTAAAATTATTATGGCTGTGGTAAATAAAATGACAGAATATCAAATAATTGAAGAAAGAATGATTCAAATAAAACAGGTTGTCAGTACCGTAGTATGAAATCCATTTGAAACACGGAATATTTATTATTGTGAAAATATTGCGTTTGAATGATAGGTATCTTTCAGAATCTTACCTAGGTTTGTAGATATGAATTGTTCACTTGTAAGAATGTATCGGAGTGTTTCCAAAATCATTGAATTATACTCCGATGAATCAAGTACCATTTCGTATCTCACCGATTGTCTTTCTTTCCCACGACACTTTAGCTCGGATCTAAAAACAATACAATGTAACTAATTAATAAATAGAGAAATAAAATAATTAATATAATAATACACGTTTGTATCAAGTTATGCAGTTGTTACAATAGAAGAAATATATGAGCTATCGTATAAATAACATAACTACTGTAATTCATAAGTGAATGTCCTGAATTTCCTTGACACATGGAAATTAGGCTTCCAAATTTGAATTCGACATCTATTAAGCAGCAAAGTCAAAGAAGTTGTTGCATGACATTGTTATAATGTCAATGTAAAACTTAGCTTTGGGAAAAATTCGTTGTATAAAAATGTGTTCCAATTTATAAAGGGACATTCAAACATTCAATTAATTGTATAATACATACTGTACTTAGACACTTATGAATCATTTTCTGTTGATAAATGTGTAATTAAACAACATAAGATTATACTGGTATTTGAAGATAGACATAAAATATGAGCAGTATTTGAATATGTACATCTACAGAAATGAGTGTATCAAAGAATTCACCATGATATGTTATCAGTTATTACCAGAGGCAGGTAGAAATCGCGCATGATTTTTGCGGAAATTTACGAAAATAACATTAGGTATTTTGAACTCGGAAAGATTTGAAACATCAGCATTTTGAACAAAAAAACACTTTACAAAAAATTCCCATTTATCATTGAAACCTCAAATGCTTGCCTCTGGTTTTACTTATTACCCGTAATGTATTTTCATTAGGATTTAGACCTTTTTACTAGCGTAACTTGAAGAGGTAACCAACATTATCGAGTTGAAACAGTGGCTAATTATTTGTTATTACTGATTATGTAATGTGTATGTGTGATGTGTGTACATATATTATATAAATGATGAGATAATTCATTGTAAGATATTACAGTTGAACTCAAGAAATATAGTGACCGATCAACAAAACAGTATTACATGGAAGCGTATTTTTATTGATTTACTCACCGTTGAAATGAAATAAGAGAATGGATTAAAAATGTACAGAGCAAAGTATCTGCTTTGAAATTGGAAATCTTTATTTCACCTAGTCCTAGATCTGCAGATTATAGTCTTGATTCTTTTATTTTCCTGATAAATGACAAGTGGTACCACCGAAATTGAATTTAAATGTCAAATTACTGTAAAATGTTAATGGTGATAAATCATGCTGCAGGATACGCTGGAAACTGACTTGATACAAAATTGATTTTTCTTTTCAATTATTACCGGTACACATACTCTTTATTTTAATTTTCTCAAGTTTGCTAGTCATAGCTATTGCAATTCTTTCAGTGTATATAATATCTGGCTATTTCATATAAGAGAGTTGAATACAAAATATTCCAAATGAGTACATTTATGGTTGCACGTACTTAAGAAATGGGTTATATGCATTTATCGTATTGTCATTAGATAATATGTTTCGCAAATAGAGATTATGAGCCTCCAGCAATTATTAATTAACCTTAGAATACTTGTACTTAAAACAACATAAAGAATAGTAATAATTGTTATTAAAAAAAACAAGTCCACTCTCTATTTCTAGGAGAATTCTTTCGGTATCAAACAAGGTACTGAAAGATGTGCTTTGAAATAAGCTGGTTGAACATACTGCCTAATGTTAACTGTATAATGTGTCTCCTATTAAAATATCAATATGTATGTTGAAAGTACTGATATTGTACAATGTGTAGTTATTATTATATTGTATTTTGTTTCATGAATTGATTAGAATTACTTTTTTTAAATGCCCAAACCTACTTAGTGTAACAGGGATGATGTGCAATGTATGTATCAGAATAAATCCACTATCGTGTAAAATTGTGCCTGTCTTCTATGTTTTGAGTTTTGATTACCAAATCCTGAATCTTTCAATCCAGAAATAAAAGTACAGTGTTCAAGTTGAATAGATATGAACAGTAAATAAACAGTCCCTTTAGGCAGCAGTAGATTTGTCAAGCAGTTTGAATTTTCCGTCACAAATGTTACATATCAGTTACCTGCAAGCTACAACAAATTGTAGATAGAAATATAATCCGTATAAGAACAAACAATTTTTCGAGCCTATAAAATGATCGAAATTTCCCACTTGTATTCATTTCAGTTTACAATTGCAATTCAGAAATGATTTCGAAGAATGCAGACCACACGTTATTGTGTTTCATATTTGTCCTTGCACTGATTTGACGAAGCTTGTTCTCACCTTGATTCTCAATTCGTATTCAATTATCAAGCTCAAATTCATTTAGTTAAATGTTTATTATAATTATTCAATATTTGAAAGAAGGTTCTAATTTACAAAAAAAATCCATAGGAAGGGCACAGCCTACTTACCATGTATTTTTGTGTTGTAAAATATCAATGTCAAAGCGGTCAAAGTCACAGTTGAATGTCAGTTGTCAGTATTAGAGGTTATGGTCTACGCTACACATGTGTATTATTGGTACTAGATGTCTTCTAGTACCTACCAAGTAAGTAAACAAGTTCCTATTCAAAAGTACAACATACAATTCATGTTAAAAAAATGTGACTGAAAAAGGTAACTGATTAATGTAGAGTGATGAGATGTATAGCCTGAAGAGTGTAGGCCTATACCGGAATAAAGTCAACTCGGCTCTAGGTCTAGGTGTCCAATCTTACCTGCACCCTAACCACATTCCATTGAAAACTACCCCGAAGCCCCATGTCACACGACCGAGACAACTTATTCCGGTACATGCTGTCCAGCGTCCCTGTAGAGTGGAGAGTCGGGATGCAGAGGATGTAAAGTTTGGTTGGCAGGATTTGCGGCGAGACAGCCCAGCTCTGATTCTGACAGCATGTTTCTGGAGGATGAAGATGCGGGAGAGGAGCTCCGGAACAGGAGTGGAGATTGAGTGTGAGCATGGGAGACATTGAGTGGAACGGAAGGATTGATGATGGGGATCAAATTTGCGGAGCATGAAACGGCCACTTGGGATATGGAAAGAGGTGCATGGGCATAGATAATGGCATGGGTATACAGGGGACAAGTCATTGATGTTGCTTAAGGTGAGTCCAAGGAAAGTAAAAGTGGCTGAAGCTGAGGATGGTCTTGCCGTTAAGACGACTGGAGTTTGGCGGAAAGGAGTTATTATATTCAGGTACATTGAAACCTCTACCGGTATGCATCGTTCGTGGATCCATCGTTTTCCTGCAGGGTTAGTTTTTCTTTTCTGGTCCCAAAAAAATCAGTAGAGGTTTCACTGTACGTATAAGTTGGAAGTAATAACAGCTTGTACTGGAACACTGAAAGTTTGATTTATTATTATATCAATAAACTTACATTTTTCATTGTAACTTGTTTGCGTAATGCTATAATGACAATGTATATTTAATTTTCATACTAATTAACAATCATTATTTTTTTAAAAGAAAAAATAATACGTTCATTTTTGCCAGCATCAATGGCTCTAGAATCCTAGCTAGTCACGATTTGCATTATTTAAAAAATAATATTACATCATAACAATATTTTTTAAAAATCCTTGTACATAGGGTCATTTTATCGCGTTTTAGCTATACACGTACGACAAAAAATGGAGAAATTACTGCAACATCAGTATTTAAACAGTTTTGCATGATACATTAATGAAGCCATTTATTAACAAAGGGAGTGACTGTTGATCTAGACTGATTATAAGTTCTAGTTTATTATATTTTTTGTTTAATAATTTTATCATTCTTTAAAACCGTCGCTATAGGAATTTTGATTTCATCTGCCCGTGCCACATTGCCTTTTGCCAATTATTCATGTGAAAGGTACAAGCTAGGTATTTAGTTGGGTCTACCTGATTATAGCATATAATATAACATACTTTGAAGTATGGTAACAGAAGACTTACAGGTAATTATTGATAAATATTTATTGATCTTTTTGTGGCCCTGCACGGTAAATTTGATGTAACCGTACATTCTTAGGTAATATTATTAATTTATTATTCTTCAGAAAAGAAATTAAATCCACGTAAACAATTTATATCGGAAATTATCGTGAAATGTATGAATTGAGAGATCATTTGAAAGACATTGGAAGAAGACCTACTCTAATATTTTCATTCCTATTATCTCGTCTTTAAAATCTTATAGGCCTACACTGCTAAAAGGTATATTATTCAACAATTAACAACGTCTTAAGGAAATGCGACCTTTTTCCAATTAAGGTTGACCCTTTATTAAATATCGGATCAAAATGAACACATGTCGTAATGATGGCTAATCGAACGTGGTCTATTATATTATTATACATGCAAAATTTACACAAAGCAATCAGATAATGAGATCTTAATGAGATGAGTTAATACCTGGCTGTACATTTGTCCGTTGTTCGTGAACGTATTGAACTAGAATAAGTATTACTGTATAACAGTCTTATCACTTTGATTGGTACAGATCAAGTATGTTGTGAAATTACAAGTCGATATGTACACCGAATACGTTGAAATTAGAATGATCGACAATGCTTGGAAAAGACTTGTATAAAATGACAGCTTCACATCGGTGTGTCACATTAACCTACATCTATACATCGACAAAATCCTTCTTGAATTTCCCCAATTGAACTTCATTCGTATATATTCTGACTCTGGACGTGCTCGGGATTCGAAACAACATCATATTTTATATCATCATACAAAAGTTGACCAAATAAGGAATACAAAATTACAATACAACAAATATAAAATAATACCAGTAATATTTTGTCATGATTATTAAACAATCAAGACTTGACAATGTTAATTTAATAAAATTACACCTTTTCTAATTGAAAAGTGTGCAAAAACTTGAAATTTAAAACCATCTTATGTACGGACAGTACGGTACAATGAAACCTCGATGCATCGTTGCCAGATACATCGTTTTCCAGCTTCTATCGTTTATTTTGTCCCACCAAAGTACCTGCATGGGACTTGGAATCAAATTTTAAATTTGATGTTTTTGTCTTAGTTAGAGGTTCCATTGTAATCACAAATTTGGCTGAAATATAATCAAAATAAAACATACCAAGGAAAGTGCACCAAAAAAACGCCAGAAAAACTAAACTAAATATGTACAATTAGAATACAGGCCTGGTGAATCAAATAGTTATTGGTATGTTTACTACTTTATGAAATGTGGCCTATTGCTGGTACATTTTACACATATGTCAGCCTAGGACTAGTGTAATTAGGAAGTAAAATACAGAAAATAAATATATCCATTGGAATTGTATAGGCTTCTTGCAAATGAAATAAAAGTTCATAAAAACTTGTCCTATTGAAAAATGGAATGCACAGGTTGAAACTATAATAATTAATAATACATAATTAATTAGATATTTATGATAAACCTGATAGTACATGCAAAGCATAGGCCTACTGCACAAGTCTGGAAAGTATCAATAAAATATCTTAAAATATTGTACTAAAAATAAAATCTCAAACCACAAGTAATGAGATCAAACAAATATTACTGTGTAAAGTTTCTCTTGTCCGGTTTTACGAATAATGGGTATTTGATCAGGCGATAATTAACGAATCAACTTGTCACTACCGTACCTTGGGTTACCTATGATCTTTACTGTACATACCCTAATTGATAATTAGCCTCATTGACACATTTTTTTTCGTAAAACGCTGTTTTAGTAGACCTAATCAAAACTAATTTGTTTCACAGTCAAATAATTTCACTAGCATATATATCTATCATCAATAGATCACAATAACTTATACAAAATAAACTATTAAGGAATGCTGGTGATTTGGAAGGCAGTGTATTCATTAACATACACCTAAAATTGGAATGAATATGATTTCAGCATAAAAATAAGCATAAGAAAATACTGGATTTGGCAACGTTTTGTTGTTACTGCATTACAGTAGTTGAAAGTGGATATATAATGATAGGGTCTTCAACATATTAAATCATATTTCCAATAACAATAACAAAATCAAAATCGACTTGGAATATTGATTGTTTATCTGAGGTACGACATCCTTGGATCGTGTAGTTACTCACGCTTACCGTTACTAGATTGCAGTTACTGTACTATATAATATATTGTGTGTACTCAACTGGCCAACTACTTCCTAAATCTCTTCCAACAATTTCGTTACCCCTCGGGGCTAAAATCTCATTGAGACTCACAAGTTCGTCAGATCTTCGAAGTGGCAAGGATTTGTACTACACGCACAGTTTATCATGAAATTAAGATACGACCCGCCTTCGTTAGTTGTTACTACGATATACATGGATCATATTTTAATAAAACCTAGCTTCGATAATGCAAAAAATATCTAGATGGCAGTGATTAATACAGTTTGGGTGATCATTAGCTGGGTGACCAAGGTGACCCATCAGAAAACAACTAATAGTCAACTTTCAATATCAATTGAACTTGAGACCTTTAATTAGCTACCTGAGTGTATATTTGAGCATTACAGCTCCTAACAGATAACTTGTAGTTATCTATTATTTATAATGTTATGTACCCAAACACTAGGGGGTATTGCAGACAGGTACAATTTCTGTGATTTGTTTTATAGCATTAGTTTAGTTAATATTAGTTAAGAGTGGCGTAAGTTGTAGTATATGACTACAATAACCTTATTACGAGTGGTTATCGAGGAAAGTGTCCAGAAAGATTAGACATGTTATCATAGTGACTAGTTTGTTCAGTGAAGATGATCTAATCTACGATAATTATTGTTTCGCAACAGCCCTATCAACAGCTAGGTTATTTGGGAGTACGAATGAGCGGATGAGATACAAACTATTTTTACAACAACCTGTGCAGATACCTTATGCAGACGCAAGCCCGGCTCGACTTCAGTTTCTAAAGCAATGAGCTTCCCATTCTATTCTCAAAGAAGAGAAGCCAATTATTTTCTAAAAATGGTATTTAAATTACTATGGGACTCATATTTATTTATAAGTTTACTCACAAAAGTGGGATGAGTTTCTTTAAAAACGTATGGAGTCAGAACAATCACAAACTGCTTGTGTGTTGGAAAAGATTCAGGAAGTAGAATTATTTACCGATAGCACCGATGTATGTCGTTAAGGCTCCATTGAAATTTTAACGCTTTAAAAACGCTTTAAAAACTAGGAACAGAATATATATTTTTCCAACAATCTCAGTAAAATATAAGATAATACACTAAAATGATCTAGAAATGTGTGTAGTAGATATGGCACCGAGAGATGACTCGTCTTGGGCGATAACTGTCGTACTGATAAAGGAGCAACTGTGACGCCACCGATGTCATTTCTGATGCAGACTCGCCCCAGAGCTGTGTAACTGTGACCGTGAATTGAAGCATTGACTAGAAATATTTTATTTCAGTTTACGTGAGCGATGTCTCACAGTGAACACTTCAACGTTCGGTAGAAAAACGTTGAGAAAAAAATAACAAGAATACGTATATTTGATTCTTTGTTTTCACGCATAAAAGAGGTATTGGGTATCCTATTGAAACTAAACATTAAAGGCGTAGAGAAATATAGAAGAAACAGATGTAGTTTGTAGTTTGTTAACAGCATGTTTTTGATAAATAGTAAGTGATATACCGAAAACCCTCTTTGACCACTCAACAGACAGGTTACGAAATAAATACCCTGCCGGGTCATTTTCTGGTTAAATTGCAGATACATTTGTGTTTAGACAGTCTTTTGAACAATCATAGTGGGAACAAATGATTTTATCGTAGACCTATTTATATATTGTTGTACTTGATATGTAAAACAATAAATTTGCCAATATGACTATTATTTATCATTCAGAGGCTTGTCAAGTCAATTCATGTGGAGAACTAAAACCCAAAACGAGGTTTTGGACTTACAGCTGACTGTATTAAATAGGTTTCCAATACATTGGCGTATTCTATTGACAGAAAAAAATTGATGCTCATTTCTCAATCTATCTCTTGGATGTCAGTAGAAGTCCCATGTCAATATGACGTAATGCTGTCGAGATATTAAATGTAACATATTGGAAAGTGTAAGAACGCACATACGCGTCCACAGCCTGTCAAGTAGTTAGTACCGTAATTAGAAATTCAGTGAACTCAAAAATACCCATTTTGAATTATAAAAGTTTGAATTATCGAAATATTCATCTTTGAACTTATGGGTCAAAACTCTGCAAGGACCAAAACTATTGTTGAATTACAACAAAATTTGAATTATAAGAGTTTGAATTAACGAGGCTTAAATGTAGCCAGTTACACAGCTTCGAAATAACCTCCGCTGTTGCCACTCCATCGGTACGATAGCTATAACCCGAGACTACGTGCAGGTCGTTCCGTTCCGTAGCTAATGTAAATGATGGGGAGTGTCGTTGTCTGGAGATTGTTGGTCGTCTTGCGAGACGATGCTGCTTCGATTGCTCGACACGTCCAAGTCCATGCCGAACGGTTTCATCACCTTGAGCCCGTCCAAGTTGTATTCCTCGCCCGGTTCCACCGTGTACGGGTTCACAAACTCACACACTGACGACTCGCTGAAACAAAAGTACGATACAATAAGCAAAGTGCATTCGTTTGGATTTACAGTAAAACCTTGTTAATCCGAAATGCAAGGGACCTGAAAAAAAAAATTTGATTTATAAAAATTCAGATTAAGAGTCCACGGGAGTCGATTTAGCGAAATATCAGTTTTTTGGTGATAACTTTTGAACGGTATGAGATATCAAAATTCTAATAAGCGAGAAACACAGATAATTATAATAGCTTCAAGATGATATAAGATATGACTATTAAAGCCATGTCGCGTGACTGTCAAGAGTATACAGCTAAAAAACATATTTTTTAGCTGTCGACTCTTGACAGTTATGCGACATGACTTGAATAGTTATATCTTATATCATCTTGAAGCTATTATAATTATCTGTGTTTCTCGCTTAATAGAATTTTGATATCTCATACCGTTCAAAAGTTATCACCAAAAAACTGATATTTTGCTAAATCGACTCCCGTGGACTCTTAAGAGCCCAAGGTAGTCAATTTAGCAAAATATCAGTTTTTTGGTGATAGCTTTTGAACGGTATCGTATGAGATATCGAAATTCTAATAGAGAAGAGACACAGATGATTATAATACCTTCAAGATGGTATAAGTTGTTATAACTATGTTGTAACTATACGTTGTTATAAGTCACGATGCCTAATCGTCAAGCGTATACAGCTGAAAAAAGTAGTAGAAGTAAAACACATTTTTTAGCTGTATATGTTATTATTATTATTATTTATTTTGATACACAATACATTATATACATATGAGTTTTAAATGTGGTATTAGTTTTAAATATGCTTGACAATTATGTGACATTTTAAACCATCTTGAAGGTATATAGTGGGAAGTCACCAGGCATAGATGGGGTGCAAAGCGATCTCCTGAAATTAGCGGGTAGGGGGGTTGTAGGTTATTTGCTAAGGTTGTTCCAAGCCTCACTCACAGCAGGTAGAGTACCGCAAGATTGGAAAAAAGCGGAGGTGGTTCCAATTTCAAAGGGAGGGCAAAGGGGCAGGGTAGACAACTACAGGGGAATCAGTTTAACGTCACATGTATGTAAGATGATGGAAAGGGTAGTTATAAAGAGAATAATGGAGAAAGTAGATGAACATAGGGGTATTTCGGAAGTGCAGCATGGGTTTAGGAAGGGGTATTCATGTGAGACACAGTTGTGAGGTTTTGCGGAAGAGCTGGCAGGGGTAGTAGACAAGGGGGGCTGTATTGATGCAGTGTTTTTAGATTTTGAAAAGGCTTTCGACAAGGTAGATCACTCTATACTATTAGGGAAGTTAAAACTGTCCATTGGGAATGCTGGGTTAGTTAATTGGATTGGAAACTTTCTTCAGGATAGAGTTCAAACGGTTCGAGTAGGTTCGGAGGTTTCAAGTGAGGTTAAGGTTACGTCAGGAGTTCCACAGGGTAGTGTGCTAGGTCCGTTATTATTTGATTTATATATAGATGATCTGACTAGGGTTGTTAATTCGAGAATAAGGTTATTTGCAGATGATTGTGTGGTTTATAGGGAAATCAATACAGAGGAGGATGTAGTAGCTATTCAGGCAGATTTGACGGCACTTAATTGTTGGGTTCAGTTGAACAAGATGGGGTTAAATGAAGGGAAGTGTAAGTTAGTCACCTTTGGTAGGAGGAGAGTGAGGGCTGATGTAGTGTATGATGTAGGAGGGAAGTCACTTGAGTCAGTGGAAAATTACAAGTACTTGGGGGTGGTATTTGATAGACGTCTAGGGTGGGGGAGTCAGATTGAGAGAATAGTAAAAAAGAGTATAAATGCACTAAACTTTGTAATGAGGCAGCTTAGGGGGACAAGTATGAAGATAAAGGAAAAGGCTTATTTCTCGTTAGTGCGTCCCATGGTGGAATATGCTAGTTCAGTTTGGGATCCTTATAGATTAGGTGAGATAAGGGATGTGGAAAGGGTGCAAAGGATTGCAGTTAGAAGGGTTACAGGTAGGGTTAGGAGGTGGAAATGGGGGGAGAATGAAAGGGGGGAGAGGGTGAGAATATTGGAGAGTCCATCTGAGATGATCCGAGACTTGGGATGGCGGGAATTGGAAATACGGAGAAAGGAGGATCGGATCTGTAATTTCTTCAGGGTAATGGAAGGAGAAGGGGGCTGGGGAGAGTTGAATAGGTTGATTGTAAGGAATGAGTCAGGGTATGGGGGTAGGCGAAGTCATGATAGAGCAGTAGTTATAAAGGGGGCTAGATTAGATGTCGGTAAGTTCTCTTTCTTGAATAGGACAGGTAGGGATTGGAATGGGCTTAGTAGAAGTATACTTGAGGAGGATGAAATAGGGTTGAAGCTATTCCGTCAGAAGGTTAGGGAGGCGATAGGATAGGATTGATAGGGAACTTGCCACCGCGCATTTATGTGCAACTGCAAGAGTTAATAATAATAATAATAATAATAATAATAATATTATAATTATTTTTGTTTCTTCTGTATTAGAATTTTGATATCTCATATGCATACCCTTCAATATTTATCACCAGAAAAAAAAATCTTTTTCTACAAAAATCATCACACTGCCAGGTTAAAATTTGAGCAATTTCGTATTGCACGCGAGAGAAACCGTTCGACTAGCCGACAACGCACAATCGTTGTACAGCCCTCTTCCATTGGCGCTCGGCTGTTCCGAGTGTTCCTGAAATTACGGCCGTGAGAGTTTGCGGCGTGAAATACGAGCGCCTGCGGCCTCTTAAGGTGATGGTGGGGTGGGGTAGGGTAGAGTAGGAGTAAGGTTTGAACCATAAAATCATGGTCTTGATCATTCAACGCAAACATAACCGGTACCCTACTTATCACCCTAATCTAACATAACCCTAAAACGAATCGGTACAACCCAAGTCTCGCTTACCTGACGCACGAGTTTCTGTCCTCCACTTCCAGCCGCGGCGTCCGGCCGTCCGCCCCTGCGTGAGAGCACTTGCTCCCTTTCTTCCGGGATCGTTCCCCCGCCGCCTGTCGGCTCGTTGACGCAGGCGACTCGTGACACTCGCACTTGCAGTCTTCGGGATTCACATAGCTGTAGACGACGTTCTTTGCGTCCGCCCTTGCCGGCTCAGCCACTTCTATATTTCCTTGCAAACAAACAGACGTAATTGTAACGATCGTAATCCGGTGTTCATTGCTAGCTTCATTGAGAAAATATCTCGAGGTATACATTCAAGTCTGATTCACAAAAACACGGTTGCTTGTATTTTACGTCCCGGTGAGTCACATGAACCAGTCAGAAATTTTACGGAGATGTTTTGGTTAGTTAACCTAGTTTGCCGGTACGGAAAAACCGTTCAACCGTAGTAGGTCTACTATGAATTAGGCTTACGAAAATCAAACGGCATTCAAATTTTAAAATTAGGCTCCTGGCTAATTGAAGTTTTCACAAGGATCTTGAAAAATGATGATGAAAATTTAATTTTATAGATGATGGGCTAAATGAGGTGAATTGCATAATATATAAATCAAATGGGAGAGAAGTTGTTGATTATAAAGATACTTTTTATATGCTATTTTGCAATTTAAATAATGTCAATTCTTACCTCTGGAAGGTATGGTTTGTATCCGTTTAGGTGGCTTCCTTTTCTCTGGAATTTCCTCGAAGTTTATCCAATTGAGTACTTTCGGCGGTGGCGGCATTTGCGTAGGTGGCGACGTCGTGTGGGCTCGGGGCGGTAGCGGTGGCGGAGACGGCGAAGTGGCGCTAGTAAGCGAACTCTTCCGATATTCTCTCGGACTCTGAAGACCTTGTTCGGCAAACTCGAACCACGATCTCGCAGAAGTTCGCCTGGGACTCTTTTTGCTCGTCACCGAATCCTCGCGCGGTAAACTTATCTTCATTTTAAGCTCTCGCTTAGAAACGGGACCGGCGTTGATGAACTCGTCCAAAAGAGACGGGTTTATCGGCGTCGTCGAACGCGGCCTTTCGATGGGACACGTCCGAACTTCGGCCAGAGTACGTTGCTTAGCGGGGACGAGTGGCACGCCGATCGAACGTTCTTGTGGCAATGTCGTCGGAACGTACGGTAATTCCTCGTCTACCGAATCCTGATGAGCGAAGAATCCTTTTCTTTCGTGATCTTCTTCATCTTCGACTTCCGTCTTCACTTGTTCGGCTTTGTTCCCAAGGTACTCCATTTCCGAATCTCGTTCCGATTCGGAAGAATGACGATCATCTTCGTCGACCACCCTCTTTTTCTCTTCCGTCAACTCTACCCGTGACTCTCTAACTGTCTGCTTTTCCACACTTGGCTGTTTATGGTCACTGTACAAATGTGATAAAGTAGGTAGCATGACAGATTCGGATGGTAGTAACGAATCTTCGTGCAAGACGGTTTCGTCTTCGGTCGTTCCAATTGTCGTCTCGGAACGCTGGTTACCGTTAGCGTTAAACGTAAACTCTACATTACTAATAGCATCTAACACAGGCAACGTTGGCTCTGGTGAAGACATGTCAGGCGATAACGTATCTCCATCCCTTGTCCCTTTTTTACGGTCCTTTTTCTTGAAAAAAGTTGAAAAAACACTTTTGTTTTTCGCGTCTTTCTTCACTTTAGAATCCCGGGACTCTGATACCGTTAGCGGCGAAGATCCCCCCGAGCGATCCCTACTCGTACTTCTCGTTCGACTGCGATCAATCAAACCCTCGCCAGCTTCTTTCAACAACGTTGTCAAAGGTTTCCTTTTCCCACCAACAGAGGGTGACTCTGGGCTTAAAACACCCAATTCGTTACGTTTGAAGAGGCTCGTGAAAGAACTCTTACGAGACGAAGACGAAGGCGAGGGTGTACGAGAGCCCACCTCGTCTTTCTTGAGGACGACGTGACGGGCTGGTTTGGGCGAAGCAGACGGAGTGATGGAACGAGGTCTCACAGGGTCTTGAGCTTTCGGCCGAGACGAATCCTTATGTACCAACTGCGAAAAACTCTGGACTTGTTTCACAGATTTGCCAGAATCGGTTAGGTTTAACGTAACTGGTATTTCGACACCTCTTTCTTCACGATCGAGAGAGCTGCCTAAATCGTATTTCAAGCTGATGAACGTCCCTTCTACATCTCTTAAATATTTTCCACCTTCGTTTCCCTGCAAAGCGTTTGACTTACCGCACTCTTTTAATGACGGTGGTTTGGAAATACCTTTTTCTTCCCTGTCTTGTGAACTTCCTAAATCGTATTTTAGGCTAATGAATGTACCTTCCGATTCATCTGTTGTTCTTGTCGGTCGTCCTGGATCTCTAGGGGCCGACTGTTGATCGGTTCTTCTCTTTTCTTTAGGTTTTTCTCGGGAGCTTTCAAGGTCACGCCTTGAACTAGGAAATGATGCTATGGAATCATCTCTTGGTTTAGATGCTTTACTGATAACTTTTGGTGATGCTGCTTTTTCAATACCTTTTTCTTCGCAATCCATAGAGCTCCCCAAATCATATTTTAAACTAATGAACGTTCCTTCTGTTTCCTGCATGTATTTTCCTTTAGCCACTTTTGATTTACTAGAACTAGAATCTTTCAATACCATTGGCTTGGGTTTTTCGCTTTCGATTCCACTTTCCACCCTATCTAAAGAACTCTCCTTATCATGTTTCAAACTAATAAATTTTCCTTCAGGTCCTTGCATGTATTTTCCGCCATTATCGGTTGATTTTTTTGTTCTGTCAGACTCCTTAGATAGTGGTGCTTTTTCAATGCCATTTTCTTCCCTATCTAATGAACTACCCAAATCGTACTTTAAACTTATGAATTTCCCTTCCGTCTCTTGCAAATATTTACCGTCCGTCACATTCGGTTTACTCGACTTGCTCGTATCTTTCAATGTCATTGCTTTCGGTAATTCAATTTCACTTTCTTCCCTATCCAAAGAATATTTCAAACTGATGAATTTTCCTTCAGTTTCTTGCATATACTTTCCTTCGGTCACTTTTGGTTTACTCGACTTGCTCGTATCTTTCAATGTCATTGCTTTCGGTAATTCAATTTCACTTTCTTCCCTATCCAAAGAATATTTCAAACTGATGAATTTACCTTCAGTTTCTTGCATATACTTTCCTTCGGTCACTTTCGGTTTACTCGACTTGCTCGTATCTTTAAATGTCATTGCTTTCGGTCTTTCGATTTCACTTTCTTCCCTATCTAAAGAATATTTCAAACTGATGAATTTACCTTCGGTTTCTTGCATATACTTTCCTTCGGTCACTTTTGGTTTACTCAACTTACTCATATCTCTCAACGTCATTGCTTTCGGTCTTTCGATTTCACTGTCCTCCTTATCTAAAGAATATTTTAAACTTATGAATTTTCCTTCAGTTTCTTGCATATACTTTCCACCAGTATCGGTTGATTTCTTTGCTATGACAGATTCTTTTGAAGGTTTTGGTTTTTCAATTCCCTTTTCTTCACAATCTAAAGAACTCCCCAAATCACATTTCAAACTGATAAATTTTCCTTCTGTTTCTTGCATATATTTTCCTCCATTATCAGTTGGTTTCTTGGCTGTAACGGATTCGTTCAACTTTTTCGGTTTTTCAATTCCCTTTTCTTCACAATCTAACGAACTCCCCAAATCATATTTCAAACTAATGAATGTTCCTTCCGTCTCTCTTAAAAAAGTCCCTTTTGATTCTTTAGGTTTAGGTTCTTTACTAATGCCACTGGCTTTCGACGATTTCGGTTTTTCTATTCCTTTTTCTTCGCAATCTAACGAACTACCCAAGTCATACTTCAAACTAATAAAAGTTCCTTCAGTTTCCACCAAATACTTCCCCTTTTCATTTCGTTTAACTGAGTTTGTTTCACTACACTCCCTCGATTTTGGGAGCTTTTCTAATCCTTTTTCTTCTCTGTCCAGTGAACTCCCCAAGTCGTATTTCAAACTTATAAACGTCCCATCAGTTTCCTTTGATTTGGTCGATTTAACAGATTCTTTTGCAATCGGTTTTTGAGCTGGTAAATCATCTTTCAAACTAACAATCGTGCCTTCAGAATCACTGCCCGCTTTCCCATTCACAAGAACACTTTCGTAAATCTCGCTAGCAGATTTCTTCTCGTGTTTCCTCGGCAATGTACCACCGATGACAGCGGCTGTCGGATCCATTGTCGACTTTGCTAGCAACACCGTTTCCATCGACAATCTCTCGTGTTTATTAGAACCTGGAGGCGTGAGAATCTCCACCGATTGGTTGATGGAAGGTGTGCTCCCGCAGAAGGAAGTTTCTAGGAGCATTTTATGCGGTGACGTTGATCGGCCGCTGACGCCAGACACGTGTGAGCCGGTGACGGAAAGTCGTGACGTGTTCGACAGATGCGAGACACCCGAACAGCCTGATGCGGCCGATCCTACGGACGAGAGCCGGCTCGTCCGCCCGCTGATGGACAACAAGCCTAAATCGGAACACGTCGAGTCTTTACGTTCTTTTTCGCTTTGCGCCTCGAGTTCGTACTTGAATACTGTGGACGCGGTCAGCTTGTTGATGTGTTTCTGTTTACGACGCAGCATCTCTCGTTCCTGGACCGTGCCGGTCTCGGTGTGGAAGTTGAGCTCCTCGGTACTCGAACGCAGATCCGCAGCTCCGTCTTCTTTGAAGCCGGCTCCGAGAGTGGATCCTGCCTCGGCACCTTCTCCTTCTGTGGCAAACAATAATGAACAATAGAATTAAAGTTTCTCCATCATAATCTCAGAAGATCGAAAATATGATAATATTCTTCAGTACGTAATTTTGTTGCACTGGATAATAATATCAAAATGAATGGTAAGCTAGCCAGGCTACATTCTGAGATGTACTAATTCAAATTTTAAATGTTCTCTATGATTTAATATCAACTTGAAATTTCATGCTTTTTTCATTATTAGTTAGTGGTAGGGTTCAAAGGGGTGCCACAGCGAAGTCATTTTGCGCCCTTTTATTATTCAGAGCTAATAGACTACCAAGACATAATACAAATAATGATATTACAGCAAGGGTGATTCAAATGGGTGATTCATTGTTAATGGATGCAGGTATATTGAGGGAATAAATAGTTTAGTACGGTAGGTGTTTAGAGCAGAAAGTTTTACACAGCAGACCCTACAGACTTCAAATAATCACTGACGAATTGCTGCCCACTACGTCTTAACACCATAAAATCATATTTCAACACAATTCAACCGTTCAACCGAGATGTATTGGGGGTTGCATTGGTTAGCTGGTCTGATATATGGTGGCTCAACTCCCTATCTCACCAATGTTGAAACATGTACCAATTTACCGTCCAAATCTCTGAATCAACCGACCGCTAGTAATCTAGTGGGTGATACAACAAACTAACTTTGTTCACAAAATTACGTTTACGTCGACTCAGCTGTAACAACAGTCACCGGAAATGCCAATAGTTGAGGGTAGCAGAAGGCATGACAAATAGTTTCATTTCGTACACTATAGGTGGAGCAGCGATCAGTAGGTTCAAGGACAGAACTCATGAAGTAGAACAAAATTGACAGCTGAGTGGAACCACCATGTAAGCTCGATGCATCTTGATTTCAAACCAAGATGCATTGAGGGTTGCGATGGTTTACCATTTAGAGATGGTGACTTCACTAATTCAAAAACACGTTCCATTTCCTGAGCACTTTCCTGAGAAATATTGATTGCTGCTCTATCCAGTGTTGTTTTGTAGAAACGGCTGATGAGCTGACAAACTTGATGACAGCTGTTATTAGCTGAGCCAACGTCATTGAGTAAAGTTAGTCCCTTTTATCACCACTTATCTACGCACGGTCAATAGTTCTTTGAACATGGACTGTGAATTGGAACATATTTTTGACATGAGAGGGATAGGAAGTGAAGACACCATCTCAAACTGACCAACCAATGCAACCCTCAATACATCTTCAGTTCAAACGTACCCAAAACTTTTAGAAAATAATAATTAGTAACTTTGAGATTATTTTACCTCCGTAAAGCTCCCTCTCCGGTGAGCTGTTGTTGCTGTCATGATGAGACGAGCTACTGGCTCGCGAGATGTCGATACGCGGAGTCGACGGAGTCTGGAGCCCTCCGCCAGCCAAGCTGCTCCCAGCTCCGGACTCGGGCGACAGCAACGAACCATCGGCCAACATCGGAACCTCTTCGCGGATCTCTGCTCCGACAACACACAAGTTAGCCAATTGTAGATCGGAGATAATTCGTGATTAAAAGCAAAGTGGCTGACATCTGGTGGCGTTTTAGTGAACTGGGTGGAGGCAGATACTTTCAAATTAAATGCAAATTAATTAATGTGTAATTACAATATTAAATACAAAATTGAAATGACTAAAATTATTGATTATTAAAATTACAATATTAATTTAAAATATAATGTGTGTAAGCATACAACAATATGACATCTAGGCCTAACTGCCTCCGGACGGTCAATCGCCCATTTCAACAGTGCTGCCGCCTGGTTAGCTTTTAATCACAAATAGATCCTATTTAGAATTGATGCGCGGGCGCTTACTGCCTTTTAACGGCCGATATTGACGGAAATTGTATTCTGAGTATTTAAGTACCGGTACTGTTTAAAAATTTAGTCTGCTTATCTACAAGATCAAAGGCAAAACAAAAAAATATATAATTTGCATCATCTCTAATTTTATTCACTCTGAAAGTGTTTAAATCTACTAGAATAAGTCAACATATTAATGTTGTAACTACTACCACATTATAAGTGGATACGTTCACTGTAATGCACGGTAATGTGAATAATTTGTGCTAAATAGTATTGGCAGCATAAGACTTTCAAACGCAGTTACTAACATCCCGCTCTATTTCAAACGTTGCCACTATATGGCTCTTTCATTACTAAAGGTCTATTGTTCTGGGCAATACGTTGTCACAACGAATAAGGGGAACGGATAAGGATATTTTACATTTTCCAGTACATATTATGTATTTATTTATTTATTCAATAATGCCTTTAATCCTCTTCCGAGGAAATCAGAATGGTTAGCAGCTTTCAATTATCAGCTTACTAACATATAAATGTGGCTTATAACATTATATGATATTAAGTACATCCATCGATAATTAACAATAATGATAATGATAGTAATATTTAAAATGATAATGATGGTAATATTTGAATTATTATTTAAAATAATCCTGATGAATGAAAACAGGTTCTTTAATTTTGAGCTCCAAATTTCAGGTGATATCAGCTTTCAATAGTCAATGTTTGTTCAATTGTGAAGTTCAATTTGGAAATACATTTCATTTTAAAATTGGTACTGATTGGGACTATCAGAAATTCTGATTTTTTCAATCAATTTCAATTCTTAAGATGATTACAGTTCTGCAATAATTCTAGTTTTAATTAATTTTAATTTATCTTGAATATTGATTCAAATTGTTTAGATAAAGCCAGTGTCCATGAAATCCTCTACGGAGTAGACAGTGTTCCTCAGAAGATGCATTTTAATAGTTGATTTGAATTCTTTGAAAGGCATTTCTTTGACGATTGCTGGTAATTTATTGAACAATTTTGATCCACAATGATGCAAGCCTCTCAGGTAAATAGTTTTATAGTGCGTGTCTAGTTTAATAAGATTTTTGTGTCGAGTATCGTGACTGTGTTCAAGGGGGGGGGGGGGGGGAATTCATGGATATTAGCTTTGACAAATGTTAGTACCTTAAATATATATGTGCACGGCAATTTCATAATTTGTAACTAATTGTAACTAATTGTAAATTAATTAATTTGACTGAATATCAATCGTGATATAACATTTAGAGATAAGTCTGAACGTGGTATGTGCCTACGTGCATCAAAAAGCTTCAAGTAATACAGTATTTAAACATTTAATGTACGGTATACTGCTCACATTATTAAACTGTGAGTTTTGCTCTTGTGAATGAAAAACAAATTAAATTTAATGGATCTACGATTTATCTCTTCCAGACGGTAGGACGTAGTTGAAGTTTTGAAAATAACACCAAGATAATATCAAAATGGTTTAATTAAAATTGAAGTTTCCCGTTACATTCTCCATGAAAATTCTTAGCTCATATTACAAGTACGGTAACATACAGCAATATACATACAACTTATTATGGCTTAATCAAAGCGCTTTATTTTCCACATCATCGTAAGTTTTATCACATACCAAACCCTAATGATTACCTGGATACTAACGCTGGTTTGAATAATTAGTGGAAAGACAGAAAACATAATACGTAACGGTATTTAATTACTGATATCTCATATATATTATAATTAAATGCGAGATATCATAATTCAAGAACCAGTAGGAATACACAATTGTGAACGGTACATAAATTGCGGTGATCACCTAGCGTTTCAAGTGATATGTACAATTATACACAACTGGAATAGTTAGACTCCTCATCACAAATAATAACTAAAATCAATAGACCCTCTTAAGAATTCTATTCACACGCGCTTACTGACGGTTATACCAACTTCGTGCAGTCAAGAACGGTGATAATGGATCATGGGTATTCCAATACCAGTGTAAAAATGTCGATCTTCTTTTCGGAGGGTTGAATGCAAAACACTCTCTCATTTCATCAACTCATACTAAATAGCGTCTGGTAGACTCTCTAATACGGTACTGAGATCCCGTTTTACCTCAAAAGTCACCGATAGACAGTTATTATTTTTTTTAAAGGGTCCATTCTTTTTAGTCATCTTATTAGGAGAATAAATATTTCTCTTTACTATCTTATCTTGCCCTAAGCTCATGCGTTTGCAGTGTGTGCATCATGGCTTGACCATTTCACTGCTTCCATTATTCATGCGTTTGTCTTCTGCGTAGAATTGGAACAACAATGAAATAGACACGTGGGTTCGGTGACAGTCAGTGGTACACATAGTGCCTCTAATGGTGTTGTGATACATCAAAGTGTTTATAACCAGTAACTTTATGGAATTATTATTATTGCTTTATTACTTTTGATTTATTTACCTGGCATTGGCTTTAAGGGAACCTTATCCTCAGGGCTTAGGTCTGTATCGTCATTCAAGTCCTCGAAAGACGCAATCGGGGCTGGCCCCATCCGCCGCTGCTTATAACTAGCCAGCTTTGTTTTCACTACGGGAGCGTCGGTCGATGTAGAAGCCATTTTCCTTGCGCGATTACCAACCAAACAAGATGAATAAATGATAAAAGGGACTCGATCTAGATCGGTTGTGAGATGTTGATTGATAAAAAAAGCATTTTGTTTTTTTCTAAGATGTTTGAGCAAATAATAGTTTTGTTGATTGTGTAATTGAGGAGTGGAGTCCTATAAATCACAGCCATTTTCAAGAAAGTTGAAATAAAATCAAGGTATAAAATTTGTTCAGTATTAACTAGGCCTACATGTTTATTATTGCACGTAAGTCTCAAACATTATTGTCATTTTTTTTTAAATCACGCATTTCTTGATAAAATGAAGTATCTTTCCCCAATCTGGAAAATGAAACAAAATAAAAATAAATTAGCTTTTGTTTTTTCATGTTTTCAGTTAGACAGCCAACTTGAAAAACAGGCTGCAAGCCTCGAAACAAAGCAAGAAATTTCCCTATAAATTCAAAAAGCATTTACAAATGAACAAGCTATAAAAACATCGAAAGCAAGAAATAAAATTGGCAACATAGAGTGTACAATACGATAAAACAAAACTGAGTAAGTTTCTACTTTAATAACTCTCTATGGTACGGTAAAAAGAACGTTATTCGAAAAACTTTCCACTGTGCCCATGCAAATCTCCATGGCCCATTCCTATGTACAGGGTCTAGTTACAGTTTAATCAGATAAATTAGATTAAAAAATTACTACGTGAATTTGTTTGGCTTTTTATCAAGGAATTTAGGGGTAGGAAGGATGTATTCCGGCATGAAGCCCTCGGACTGTGCTAAGCTATTTCCCCCGTGTGTGACTAACCAGATATGTACAATACACGAAGATAGAAACAAAATGTTGGGACTTCTTGCACTAATGTCACACATTGTTGTAATAAAGACACAACAATGTCTCCCAAATCTGTTCTACAATCAACTTCAACTTTAGTACTACTATTTTTTATGCCCCAACATTTCTAGTTGCTGGTAATAAGTGTGCTATATGCTAAATATGCTGCTATTTATCGATAGTCATAGACTAATGTCACACATTGTTGTAATAAAGACCCAACAATGTCTCCCAAATCTGTTCTAAAATCAACTTCAACTTTAGTACTACTATTTTTTACGCCCCAACATTTCTAGTTGCTGGTAATAAGTGTGCTATATGCTAAATATCCTACTATATACCAATATACTATATCAAGTGATGTCACACATTGTTGTAATAAGTGGACAACAATGTTACCTAAATTTGTTCTCCAATCACAACTTCAGTGTTAGTTTGTTTGCTCCAAGTTCTATAGTTGCCATGGTCACCTGACAAACATGCCCTATAATGGTGCTACACATATTGTTGTAATAAGTGAAAAGAACCCCCCCCCCCTCTCCCCTATTTTGTTTTTCAATCACATCTGCAGTACTTTTTTTATAAAAATAATACTAAATAATCAACATCGATACTAGGTACGGAATCATTGTTCTTCAATTAAAGTTATGAATGAAAGTAAGATCGTTTGGGTGGGGCACCACAAAGGCGATCTTGCCTCCCCATTTCCTATATTTCCATTTCAGTAGATCCTACTTTTATCCGTTCAATTGGGGAACAATAATTCTATATCAAGTTTCGATGTTGATGATATATTTTTTTAATTTTTGCTCCTAAATTTTCCCTCCAAGAAACAAAAAAATTGCAAGTGTGTAATCTACAATTAGTGTCTGAATTTCATGATATTTCATAATATTTTTCTTCCTACGGGAAACAAATCATCACTGCTTCCTAACATCCCTGATCAAAGATCTAACCACAATAATTATAAGGTTACAAAATAGCTCACACTAAAACATAGATTATGTCAAAGCAGTAGATGTTCAAATTATGATTAGTCAACTTGTAATTAGAGTCAGTTAAGCTTTGTTACACTGTGTTTTATATCTACGTCGTCACTGGATATGTATAGTCTATCACTAAGTCAACCTGAAGGTGACTCACCAACTATAAGTCTATTATAGTTGAAACTGTAAACACTCTGGCACTAACTATAGGTTCATTACAGTTAAGACTGTCAACCATCTGGCACTAACTATAGATGTATGACAGCTAAGACCTCTAACACTCTGGCACTAACTAAAGGTCCATTACAGCTAAGACTGTCCCAACACTCTGGCACTAACTAACTATATATTACAGCTAAGAATCCTACCACTCTTGCAGTATATATATGAGTATATATATTATAGATGAGCCTACCATACCTTATTTCAAAGAAAAATACCGTCTGCAGAAAATAGAAGTTATAGGGTTAGTGGTAGGGGCTCGAGGCACAATTCACAATTTCTTTGTAAAATTTTGTAAAAAATTCAGACTCAACAACAAATTCATTTATATCATAGTTTTACTCACCCATCGAGGATCCCTACAAATTTTACGACATCATCTTTATAGTCTTCAGCTTTGATTTCCAATTTTATTTTCATTGCATACTATTTTTCTTTTTTTCCCCTTTTTAATTTTTGTATTATTTCGTTATCATCATTCAATTATTTCTTTTTTCTACATTTTCTTATTCAAACCTAGTCAAATTATATTTATTTTGTTATTCTCTAAAATGTTGTTATCGATAATTTTTTTTATATTTTAATTAATTGATTTTTATTCTGTGTTTTTGCAATCTTATAATGTAAGATAGAGTCTTGAATGAAGATACATATATATATATATATATATATATATATATCAGCTGAAAATGCTAAGGCTGCTAAATAAAATACAATGCCATCTATCCTAATCAGAACCGAATGAAAAGTCAACAGAAATTATATTATTAATAGATTAAATCATTCTGTATAACAGAGTTCACCATATTAAATGCCAGTTTTCTATTGTAAATAACTATATAGGCCTATTCATATTTTTAGAATTTAGATGGTCATAAGGGAAGATTAAATTTTATACATGAGAAAAAATCGGGTTTCTTATTTTTTTTCTTAGTTCTCCAATGGCCAAACGAAAAAACCGTGTCTACTTAATGCCTTTGCTCGACATTAGTCCCAAACCAGTCCCCTAGATCCCTATTGATTTTGTTTTTCTTTAGCAAAATTGGTTAAACAACAAGGAAAATGTATGAACTTCAGATTTAGTTTTGAACTACATTATATAAAACGAATTACATTTCAAACAGATTGAAAAAATATCGCAGCAAAAAGATCTAAACAAATAATTGACTCAAAATGGCCTTGAAAATACGTAAAATCATTCAAAACGATTGAAACACATATGCGTTCGTGAGGTTCCATCGCCAGTCACTACCCATGAGATCGAGCAGGGGTACTCTCCTACTTTATGACGTATATGTACCATTTAATGCAAAACCGATCCATGTCGAAATCGTAACAGGTAATGTCTTAATAATTTATTGATGAGCGTAGCGAAGTCTCCATCCCACTCTTATAGGGCTTTGTCTGTGTGTTTTTTTTTTTTTTTTTTTGTAAGCACTCCACAGGTTGCAAGGGTTGACTGATCAACATGAAACTTTTTTTGTACACGCAAACTCATCCAACTTAGAACTGTATAGTTTTTGGGATGAATCGGTCGGACCGATTTTGAGAATCATCATCTCAAAGTTTCTAAAAACCCCATAAGATTTGGCTGGGCGGAAAATGTTGAAAAATAAAATCTCTCCAAATGAGATGAAATTTTCTCTAAATGTGTATACATGGATTTTACACATTATCACGATTTTTTAAGCAATTCTGATCAGTCGTTTTGAAGAAAAAAAATAAAATGACTGATAATATTCATAAAATATATCATAAAAATTGTGACAGAATTAAGTTGTCGAGATTCACTGCTTTCTAGATTCAAGAGTTGACCAACAATGAAGTATTTTTTATATGCTTCAAGGTGTGTAGAATACCAGAGTCAATGAAGTGGCAAAAGTAGAACTACTTTAACGACTTTAATAGCTTATTCAGATATCAAGGTGTGTAGAATACCAGAGTCGATAAAGTAGCAAGGGTAGAACTACTTCAAGGACTTTCATACCTTATTCAGATATCTCGCTCATCTTACAACGCATATTTCGCGTTTGACTAGTAGTTTGAATGATGAATATTTCGCGCGTGTTGCCTGTTTATATCACTTGGATAAACCCCATGAGATTGAACGAACGAAAAAAAAATTACCGAGCCAAGATAGTATATACCAATTTTAATTATAATTACATATATATCCCATGTTGAATAATTGATACCGGTCAATAATTTAAATTCACTAATTGTTTTCAATAGGTATAACTTCGATAAACCCCACGAGAATGAATGAACAAACGCAAAACAAAATTACCGAGCAAACATAGTAAAGGTATACACAAATTTAGATAAGAATTAGATACCCCATGTTAAATAATTGACACCGGTTAATAATTCAAATTCACTAATTGTTTTTAATAGGTTTCGTGTAAACACGATAGCTCCCGTTGATGGCATTTCCTCAATAAACTAGCCCGGGTCACGCTTGAGTGCGCCACATGCAGTCGGGCCTAATTATTACGACCACACAGGCAACGACGGCGTATCTAAGAGCCGTTTTACCAACTGGTAATTAGGTATTAGCTGTTGGTTAATTGAAATAAATTGAAATACGAAAATGAGATACGTTTAACCACGGGTGACGATGAGTTAATTCGATAATTGCTTTAATATATATCTATCTATCTCTATATATATATATATATATATATATATATATATATATATATATATATATATATATATATATATATATATATATATTATATATACAAATATTCTGTTTCAATTACTTAAGATTGCTAAAATTACTAAATTTAAACAAATCAATTGAAATATGAAAATTGACAATAATAACTTATTTGAATGAATAATAAGACAACGTTGGATCGAGAAACAAACAAAAAATTAATTAGGAATAGTTGTTATCAAAATGAAACAATAATCATTATTATTAAACTTTATTCATTTTTGAAAGCAGCTGTTAATTCACATAATATTACAGAAATTACCTTTCACATTGGAATTCAACAAGAAGACGGTAATTTAACAAAAATAAAACGGCGAGTTCAGATATTCGAGCTTCTTCTCGCTTGCTACTCACAATAATGCTAACTTCGGAAAAAAAAATAAGTGAGTCAATAATGCGTATAATGTGTGAAAAAAGAAAACAAAAAAAGACAATTTATAAAATAATGATGGTAAAAAAAAAAAAATCACAAATCATCAGTTGTACAACTGGCCTCATGTATTTTTTAAATGTTTTTTCAAGTGGATTAATTTAATTTATTTTCTTGGGTAAAATGTAATTAATTAAAATTTGTTACGGTAATAAAATTAAAATCTTAATTGGACTCTAGCTACGTAACCGATCTGATGCAGTCTCTCATTAGTGCTATACGAGGGGTAAACAACACTACTAGTGAATTTGGTGCACACCTGATTTCAGATTTGAAAGGATTTCAAAAAGATTTCATGAAAAGTGTACACCAGATTTGAGGAGTTGTTGATCACTCGGTGCTATACGAACTATGAGGGAAAGTTTTGTTGTGGGTACCGGTATTTCATATTTGCAATGTGATTAAAGTACACAGTATATTGTGATTGTTGTGATCTACGACAATTTGGTTGACCAGTGAATTTTTTCTCGATTTGCGCGAGATATGATCTACTATAAAAAGACTAGAATGTGGACACGCGAAATGCTGCGCGAAAATATCAGGTGAAGATATATTTTTTGCTCTTCTGTTTGAATGCATGAAAAGTTACGAAAAAAAAACTAAATGAGGCGTAGGCTATATACAACTTGGAAAAATAGCATTTTTGAGCTGTATACCTTCGACAAATATGCGATATAAGTTGAAATTGAATAGCTATTACTTATTAGTACATTATTAGTATAGTTATTAGTTAATTACTTATTAATATCTTGGAAGGAATTGAAAATATATGTTTGACCCTATTAGAATTTGGATACCTCATACGGTTAGAAATTGTAGGCCTAATCATCAGAACTCTTATTTTTTGCTAAATCGACCCCCGTGCACTCATTAGTATACGTAGTATCACAAGAGTGCAATCGGTATATTATTTTAATTTCACATTTTTTTTAGTTATTGTGTTGTATTTTATAATTATAATATTAGTACGTTAATTTATTGTTATTCTGTGTCTTATGGCAACCTTCAAGGCAAAGGTAGAGTCTTTATTTATTAATAAAGATATATATATATATATATATATATATATATATATATATATATATATATATATATATATATTATATTTATATATATATATATATATATATATATATATATAAAACAAGGAAATAATAGAAACAAAAGGAAATAACTCCATCAAATCTTATGCGGTCAACATTCTACTACCACAGATAAGTGAAATGACTCGATTATCTGTACTAATAATACATGACAAAATTTTTGTTGACCCAATTATAGTCCTATACAAATGGACGTTGTATAAGTTGTGAGGAACATTTTGGGTTATTTTCTTTTCATGGCGATTAATTATCCGACTCGCAGTCTCCGCCCCCTTGACGTCACAAATCATACCGTCCAATCAACAGGGCTGTTAGAACTGAGGTGAAATTCAAAAATCCAATCGGGGTATCTTAAAATGACCACAAATGATATAGATCCAACTGGCCGACTGGTAAAGCCACCCCTATTTCGAGTCGTCAATTCAAACCAGCCGTTTAGAAGAAAATAATGTAATAAGTTTTGTATCCAACATAGATTCAACAAATAGATAGAAATAACTAATATAGGGTATTCTCAAGTGACGTCACCCATTGTTGCAAGAGACAGACAACAATGTCCACCAGTTGGAATTGACCAATCAGAATGTTTGGTAGTCCACCAGTTCGCTGTATTGCTATAGTAACGATTGTTTGTCGTTTGTTACGTGCGAACACCAAGATTCGCGGCTTTCTAGATTCGATTGACGAATGGAGAAAATTTTATAAGAGTCAAGGTGTGTAGATCTAGGTTTCAATTACACTTCATATAGGTGTATCGTCAGCATCGCTCATCTTACAATACATATGCTGCATTTGCCTATAGTTATAATATAAAACATGTAAATTATTGCCATTTTATATGCATCTCTCTCTTCACCACGTCGTTTGTGGAACAAATAACGAGCCGTTTTACTTTTCCACCTTGTCAGTTTTATAGCAAACAGCCCATAAAACAATCCAGTTGTGTTTTTGTTGACTAAAGGGTAAACCACCATGAAAAGGTGAATGCGCACGGAGGGTTAACGAGCCGTGACTATCCCCTGATCACACATAGAGTCTAATTGTGACTCTTGATTTACTGCTAGACGTCATCGATCAAATCATTCATCGATCGGTAAATAGTAGGAAAACGCAACATTGCCATACGTTGTTGGATGAGTGATATAGGCATATTTATATGGAATTAATGGAGAGCTATATATGGATAGGCCTACATCAAGTTCCAAACTATTATGCCACATGCCTTCCATGGCCCAGATTCACAAAGAGTCCTATCTTTAGGACGTCTCAAGTTAGGACCATTTTACTGAGTTAGAACCAAAATTGGTCTGAACTCAGTTAAATGGTTATAAGTTGAGACCATTGGTTCTAACTCCATAAAATGGTCCTAACTTTAAGACGTCCTAAAGATAGGACTCTTTGGGAATCCGGTTTTCAGTAATTTTCAGTTGTTTTAGGCCTAATCGTTCCAAATTAATTGACGACTCGAAATAGGCGTGGCTTGACCTGTAGGCCAGTTGGATCTATATCATTTGTGGTCATTTGAAGATACCCCGATAGGATATTTGCATTTCACAGTTTTAACAGCCCTGTTGATTGGACGGTATGATTTGTGACGTCAAGGGGGCGGAGACTGCGAGGTGAAATTTTCCAGGGGATTTATTGCTGATATGCTATATAATTGGTGGAGGTGCCGGGTTTGATTGTTTTTACACCGAACGGCTGGCGGGATGGACCCAGATATTATACATGAACCTAATGGTTGTCATGACACAATATTCAATTTGTATAGGCCTAGTGTAAATTAAATATAACTGATTGGTTGAGCGAAGCGAAGACTCAATTTCGTCTTACTCGAAAAAAATATTTTTGTTCGCGCTCCATGGGTCAAGCGAATTAGAACGAATTTAGTTGAAACTAGACATACACAAATGTTATCATCCAATATGATGCTGTATAGTTTTGAGGCGCAATCTGTTGCACCACTTCTCAGAAAACCAATTTCCTAGTTGAAAAACAAAAAACATAAAATAACCCAGAAGAGAAAATTCTGAAAAAAATATTCTCTTCGAATTAATTGAAATTCTCATGGAATTTTATTATAATAATTATACACGTTATGCTGAAGTTTCACATGAATCGGATCAGCCGTTTCGATAAAAAAAATTATAATGTAATTATTTTTTACAAAAATCACATACCGGTAGCTATCAAGAAACCTATTAGAAACATGTGTCTGTCTCCAATTAATTTAGAACATTCAAATGAGTGATGAATGAAACAGGAAGGCACTATATATATATATATATATATATATATATATATATATATATATATATATATATATATATATATATATATATATATGTATATATATATATATATATATATATATATATATATATATATATATATATGTATATATATATATATATATATATATATATATATGTAAATATATATATATATATATGTATATATTAATATATATATATATATATATATATATATATATATGTATATATTAATATATATATATATATATATATATATATATATATATATATAAATATATATATATATATATATATATATATATATATATATATATATATATATATATATATATATATTAATATATATAAATCATTCATTCACGAAATGGTCTTCACATTCTTAGATAAACCGTCACATATTCTCCACAATCACCTCTTCAACGTTTCTTAATCAACTTGGAATCCAATTTTGATTATTTTTCTCATTTTATTATTAGTAATTAGGTTTTTGATTTTATTATCATAATTTTACAATTCATTTTTACTTTCGGCAATTATAATTCCAAATGTATAGTGAGCTGGACCTTGATGGTCAGTCATCGTGAAGATGAACAGCTAGTGATGTGAATTTTCATGAAAATTGTTTTAGCTGAAAATTTTCAAAAGCTTGAAAACTTTCAATTTTTTTTCAAAAAATTCATTCTTCATGTCATATAAGTCGTCACAGAGAAACTTGAATTCACTCTTAGTGAATACTAAAACAAGTAGTTGAACCACCACATGGTAGTTGCATTTGCTTACAAAATTGTCGAGACCCTAAATGAGTAGGGCCTACATAAAATAATAACTGGCTTTTTGAAGTTTGTGAATATGCATTGATATATCCTTCATAAGCATAAATGTGTTGTGTTGACTTCTCAACAATCACCCATAGGTGGAGCCAGTACTCAATTGTACTGTCCTCTTTTGAAAAGTCTTTTGAAAATGACCCACGGTCATTGAAAAGTAAATGAGTAAAGATCTTGAAAATTTTCATTGTAAATTTTCATTGAAAATGTTCAATGTTCAAATTGAAAAAAATCCAATGATTTTATTTTGAAAATCACTGAGAAAAAAATATGGGTATGAATTAGATGAATTCATTCAATTCCAATAGATTCACACAAAAAATGTCGATGAATTAAAAATTTTCTGAAAATTTTCATTGAAAATCTCAATGAATTTGCATTGAAAATTTTCAATGTTCAAATTGAAAAAAATCCAATGATTTTATTTTGTAAATCACTGAGAAAAAAATATGGGTCTGAATTAGATGAATTTATTCAATTCCTTTATCTGCACACAAAAAATGTCAATTTTCTGAAAATTTTCATTGAAAATTTCAATGAATTTACATTGAAAATTTTCAATGAATTAAAAATGTACTGAAAATCTCCAACGTCCCATCACTATCTAGAACAGCCATCATGAATGAATGATTTTCTCTCAACAGTCTGTAACGCCAAGCATGCAATCATCAATCAGGCATCAGTCTAGGCCTACATATATACATATTTAACAGCTCCATTTCCAACAGATATGGCATCTATAATACAGACTGTCATCACACAGACATAAAGGCTGATTGGCCACTCGAGAACAGTAGGGTTCAGCTTAGATTGGCTGACACCAGAAAAGTGGTGCAAATAAATCCACTCATATTCTAAAACACATTTGAAAAACGTTCACTAATCACTAATATGAATTTTTTTTCATTGGTTGAGTTGATAGTACCGGTAATAATGTTTAATATTAATATATTATATATATATATATATATATATATATATATATATATATATATATATATATATATATATATATATATATATATATATATACTTCATATAAAATTTACCTTGACGCAAATTATTTTGAATCTTACAAAAATGCTTACCATTCATCGAATATTTACCAAAATATTGCTGATTTACTCTTTAATCTACGCAAGAAAAAGGTCGTCCATAAAAAAAAAAAAAAATCAACAATATATGTTTTGTACAAAGCCGTAGTATATTGAGGTTCAATGATTTTCGAGGACGAGATTAATGATTATAAACACAACTACATCTTTCGAAATCTGAAATGAGTTGTTCTACATTTACCGAAGATTTTTACCATCATTCAGCTGGCAGACGACCTTCAAATTATTCTTTCGTGTGAATCCTCCATTCACACGTTTCTCATAAATTAAGAGCCCGCATCTTAGACAGATTTCATGTTGAGTACAGGGTGCACTTCCATCACATATATCTCAAGAACTACAAACACTACGGATTTGCGATAAAAAGCAATTGATAAACGATACTGTCACAATTGGATATGCCTAGTTGAATATTGAAGAATAATTTTAATATGGAGCAATTTTTAAATCAAAA